>JAJIBD010006049.1:0-123713 GCA_021461705.1 Cryptotis parvus
TGATTATATATTAAGACATATACATAGAATGTGTGGGATTGGAGTACCTCTGAGTATTTTTAACTTAAAGAGGTCTAGTGATTGATCAGAAACATGTTCTAGAACAAAGTGTAATTGTCCAAAAGTATTATGAGTATGAATTATTCTCTCACAGGATGAGTATAAAAAATAGGGTGACAAAGGAGAATTAATTCCAGTTTAGGAAATTCAGTGTGTAGCAGTCAACAGGTATATCATGTCCAAATAATTAATGCTTATTTAATATGACTATAACTTAAATAAGGATATTAAAGGTAAGAGTGAAGATAGTTAGAGATATCAGAGACTGATGAGTGGTATAATATGTCTCATATTAAATGATTTCATTCACTGTATCACTGTCTTCCCTTCATCATCGATTTGCTTTCGAGCGGGCCCCAGTAACATCTCCATATGTCCTGTCTCATGCTAGTAGAGCCCAAGGCATCTGCTTGCTCCAGGAACATAAAGAGCCTCAATCCATTCCGGAATGAGTCTATAACTGTTACTGGTATTTGGTATATATATCAAATACAACACGGGTAGCTTGCCAGGCTCTGCCATGCAGGTAGCATACTCTTGTAGGCATCTCTAAGTCCAGCATTTATTGATGAACTGTGCTGCCGCTTTCGCCGGCGTGAGCCGGGCGCTGATAGGCTGGTCTACTGGGTGGAGGTCTGATGAGAGAGAAGTCCGGATGTGGAAAATGGAGGCCCTCATGGAGTGGGGGTCATCTGGCTTGTTGCGAGGGCTCTGCTGGGGTGGTGGGCCAGGGCTAGAACCCACTATCCCTCCCGGGCGCCTCGTGAGCAACTGGTCACAGGGAGAGTCAGTAGCAGCTCTGCCCCATGTCTGCGAGTCCAGAAATAATGATTTCATTATTTATAGAATAATGGGAAGTCCCTTGATCACATGATCACTTCACTTGATCACTTGAATCCCGTTATTCATTGGGTTAGCCTCGAGCGGGTGACAGTAACATTTCCATTGGACCCTATCACGTGCCACTTCACAATGGCATCTGGTTGATTGAGGAATATGAAGAGCCTCAAACCGTTCCTTCAGGGTCTTGATAAAGAAGTCTGAAGATCTTGTAGGTGGGCGGACACGTGATCTTTTGACATCCCTTGGGATCTAGTCGTAACGGCTCTAGTCCAGCGGTCTCCAAATCGCATTACATGTCCAGTCCATCTGATTTTCAATGCCTTGGCAAAGGATACAGCGCCCCTGATTCTGGAATAGTGACAGAGGTTGGAGCTCCGGATTCCTTCTGTCACTTGAGTGAGGCGTGATATTCCAAGAATAGCTCATTTGATTCCTCTCTGGGAGACCCGAATAGTATTCTTATCCTGCTTTTGTAGGGCCCAGTTCTCTGAGGCATATATTAATGCAGGTAGAACAGTGGAGTCGAAGATTTGTGCCTGGAGCAGGAAGTTATTTGTCCTTTTAGCTATTTCTTCGATGCCTTTGAAGGCATTCCATGCCGCCTCTCTTCCTCCTGCGCTGCTCAGGTTTTTTACATCATTCATCATGTTGACCTCTATACCTATGTACACATAACTGCTACATTCAGAGATGTCTGTTCCATTGAGAGTTAATGGGTCTCTGGAACTAGTTTATTTTTCATGAGCACTGTTTTCTTTAGATTCAGCTGTAGACCTATCTTTCCACATTTTCGGTCAAAGTCAGCCAGCAAATTTTGCCGCTTGGCTAATGCTTTTGTTATTAGAGCAATACCATCAGCAAAGCAGAGGTGGTGTAGTTTCCGACCGTTTACCTTCACTCCCATTCCTTTCTATCTCTACTTGTCAAATGATGTTCTCGAGTGTGGCACTGTAGACTTTTGGTGAAATGGTATCACCCTGTCGAACCCCCTCTTTTGACATCAATGATGACTTCCTTGTAGAATTGAGATCCTGGTGGTGAATCCTAATAGAGCTCACGAAGGATCTTGATGTATCGGGTTTGAACGCCCTGTTTGGCTAGGGTTTCGATGACTGGTTCAATCTCCACAGAATCAAATACTTTCTTTAAATCAATGCATGTGACAGAGTAGCATCCTGAACTCCCTACAAACTTCAATGTGTTTGGTTACCATGTGGATATGGTCGACTGTGCTGAATCCTTTCCGGAAGCCAGCTTGCTCACATGGTTGCCCTTCATCTAATGTTCTGCCAATCCCGTTCAGGATGACTCGAGTGAACAGCTTGTAGATGACTGACAACAGGCTGATGGGGCGATAGTTGCCAATGTCATGAATGTCTCTCTTCTTGAACAGTAGAACTATCCTGCTGATTTTCCAGTGGGAGGGCACCTTGCATTCAGACAGGTAGTATGTGAAGAGCCAAGCTTAGTGTATTAATGAGTACTGATGGCAGATTTTTCAGGTGTTCAGGTCTGACTTTGTCTGAGCCAGGTGCTTTTCCCTTCTTTATAGACGAAATGGCATGTCGGATTTCAGAAGCGAGAACATTGGGAAAGACATATCCATCGTGTGGAATTTGGTGTGTGGGCAGGTGAACGTGGCTATCAAAGAGATCTGAGTAGAAGTCATGGATAATCTTCTCCATTGCTTTTCTGGAAGATGTGATAGATCCATCAGGGTGTCGGAGGGAAGTCATCTTGGTCATATAGTTGGCGAAGGACAGTCGGGCAGTGTGAATGCTTTTCCTGGCTTCTGCTGTTTCTTCCAGTATTTTTCTCTTCTCTCTTTTGAAGTCTTCCTTTATCACTTCTCAGCACTGCTTTACAAGCTTGGACGTTAGCATTTGGTTGCCTGTGACTCACGCTGTGCCACGTTGGCGAATGTGCTCTAGAGTTTTTGAAGAAAAGCTTCCTTTTTGTCTTTCTCTTGGCATTCTTCGCACAATTACGGAGGTGCTGAACCAGTCGGTTATGTTCTTCATCGATGTCGCCAATGATGGCATATTCCCATGTTGCTGCAATGGTGCCAAAGAGTTCCCAGTTGGTGATCATTCTGGGAGTTCTCTTTTAAACTTTGTAGCCTTTTCTCCCTGTTGTGTGAAGTAGAATTTTGCATGAAGGAGACGGTGGTCTGATCCTGTTTGGAATTTTGGGACGACAGCAACATCGTCAGTCAGGCAAAACCGTCGATTGAAGATTATGTGGGCAACATCATTGTGGAACTGTCCACCAGGAGATTCCCATGTCCAACGTTTCACTTCCGCCTTCTGGATCTGAGAGTTCCCATGAATGGTCTTGGTGGACATGATGAACTCAGATAGTCTCTCACCCTGTTCGTTCCATTCTAGACCATGGGTACCGATGTGGATTTCTTAGGCTGATCTTCTCGGTCCTATCTTGGCATTAAAATCACTGACTATGATCTTGTAGAAGGTGTGATCTTTTTTATAGAACTCCTCCAGTTCAATGTAGAATTTCTCAATTTCATCTTCCTTGTATGTGGATGTTGGTGTGTAGACAACGAAGATAGAAATTGCTGGCAGTGGGCCACATCTCTTCAAGTGTAATTGTCCTATCCGGTTTGTTAGGCATTCAAATGAATCGATGCTGACGACTGTGTTCGTGATGACAAGGACACCAATGCCACAGACGCCTCTTTCATCACATGTCCAAGGAACAATTTTTCTCCTTGTCAAATAGAGCGTGATGTGACTGATGCCTCCTCGCCTCAGTCAGACCAATGGTGTCGTACTTGATCTTTTTGTGCTTGCACCATCAGATCTTCAATATATGCTTCCGATGCCAGCATACGTGCATTGAAAGTACAGTCATTTTAGTCCTTCTTCGTTTTGTCAGCCTAGGTTGGCCCTGAAATTTTGTCAGGCACTGCTTGGGAGTAAAATAATTTGGGGAAGTCAATTAATTTTAAAAAGTGAAATAGTGTGAATAAATTTCATTTTTGAGAAGCAATTTTATTCAAAGTAAAATTCAAGGTGCTTGCTTTTCACCTGGCTGGCTTTGGTTTGATCCCTGGTACCATATATGTTCCCCTAAAAACTATTAAGAGTGTGACCTGAGGACAGTAACAAGCATAAACCCTGAGAACGGTTTGTAAGATTCCCTCCCCAGAACATGACACACTCAAAAATAAAAATAAAATAATTTCATTTAGTGTATATAGAATATAATCTACTGCATACAAAATAAAGCAAGTCTGTTTGAGTGATTTTTAAATAATTAGAAGAAAGCAAATGTATGAAATACGGACAAAAGCATTGATTGGGGAAGTGAAAAATTAGTAGAAATGTAATATTATGTTTGCATTTTGTGATAATGTGTGAAGAGGTTGACAACACTTGGCTCAATCAAGAGAAACATGAACAACTGATCACTGTATCACTGTATCACTGTCTTCCTGTTGTTCATCGATTTGCTCAAGTGGGCACCAGTAACATCTCCATACTTCCTGTCCCAAGCAAGTGTAGCCCAAGGGCATCTGCTTGCTCCAGGGACAGGAAGAGCCTCAAACCATTCTTCAGTTCATGAAATTTAGCTCCATAATGTTACTAGTTCTTGGCATATCAAAAAAAACACTGGTAGCTTGCAAGGCTCTGCCGTGTAGGTGGTATACTCTAGAATGCTCTCATCTTGAGCATTTACTGATTACTGGTTCTATTTTTCCAAATAAGATATGTAAATAACCCAATAATTCATGTGAAAAGATGATGCATGTGAAATTCATGTGAAAAGACACCATGCATGATGACATACCACTTCAAAAAATAGATGATTCCTGAACTTAAAAAGATAATTATAAGTACTGGTGATATGGAAAGAAATGGAGTGAATTGTAAGAAGTAAATACTATTAGGTATTATTTCAAATATTTAAGATATTTTGACATATATAGCAGTTGAACATATCCTTTATCATTTTTACTAACTATGGGCATAAGTTTGTAATGGTTAATTTTATCATCGAGGCTATGTCTCCGAGAATGCATTCGGATAAAACTGACACAACTTAAGGTTAAGTCAAGCACAGTGCCTTCCCAAGTACATATATGCCTCATTCAATAAGTTGAAAACTAGTTGAATAAAAAGGGTAACTCTACTTTACTAAGCAAAAAGTCCTCCTGACAGAGATATTTGAATTAGAACATCAGATCAGATTTTTCCTTCCAGGAATATAAACTGAAATGAGTTCTTAAGTCTTAGGTCTTCTGTCTGTCTGTGCTGAATATTCACTGTTTTCTCTCCCTGTTCTATAGTTGGCTGACTTAACACTGGGCATTTTGAGACTGAATTGCCTGTTGATAAAAATGTATATGTACCAGATGTAAAAGAGAGAAATAGTTTTATGATAGGATAAATTTACTTTTATTTGGAAATTATAGAATATTAAAAATTTCTCATAGATTTTTTTTCCCTAGAAGTCATTACATATTTTTAAACTTTCAACATATTTTTAATATAGATGAAATTGTTATGTAAGATATTGTTGAATAAGTACATGTAGAAAGGTAAGGGAAAATATCTAAATATAATGCTGCTGAATGACAACTTTTAAACATACAGCAAAAATATGAAAAATTGTGATATTCAGTTAAGAGGATTTAAAAATGATAAAAATTTTAAAATTTAAAAATGATCAGAATGTATTACCATTTTGACAATATTGATTCTCTCCACCCATGAGCAGGGAATGTGTTTTCATTTCCTCATGTCCTCTTTTATTTCTTGTAGCAGTGTCTTGTATTTTTCTTTGTATAGGTTCTTTATACACATTGTTAAGCTGATTCCTAGGTATTTGATTTTCTGTGGCACAATTGAGTGGAATCATTTTCTTAATATCCATTTCTTCTCTTTCAATATTTGTATATAGGAAAGCTACTGACTTTTGGGTATTGATTTTGTACCCTGCCACTCTACTATATGTATCTATTGTTTCTTGGAGTTTTTTGGTAGAGAGCTTAGGGTACTCTAGGTATAATATCATGTCATAAGTTTAGGGTTCCCTAGGTATAATATCATGAGTCTATGAAGTTCTTAAGCTGTTGCTTATCCATGAAGTTGTGTATCTTTCCTTCATATCTGAATGTGAGTCTGGCCAGGTAAAGAATTCTTGGCGATTCCTGCAGTTAGTTCACTGAGCCTTTTCACAATATCCCACCATTGTTTTCGGACTTAGAGTGTTTCATTGAATAAGTCTGCTGTAAAATCTTAGAGATGCTCCTTTGTATTGATTTCCTTCTTTGATCTTGCTGCTTTCAGTATTCTATCTCTAACTATAGTTTTTGTCATTCTAATTAGGATGTGTCTTGGAGTATTCTTATTGGGATTTCTTTTAGGTGGTAGTAAAAATACCTCCTGAATCTGGAGGCAAGCATTCTTTAGTTCCGGGAACTTCTCAGCAATGTTAGCTTTCACAGTTTCTTCTTCTTCAGGGTTTTCTTCTTGCCCTTCTGGGACCCCAATGATTTGAATGTTATTCCTCTTGGCTTCATCCTGATTATCTCTTGAAGAAAATTTAGGAAAAACCCTCTAAAATATTGAAGCTAAAGGCGTCTTCAAAGGTGAAACATCACTAACAAAGCAACTAGAAGAAAAGATAAACATATGGTACTACATGAAACCAAAAAACTTCTGCACCTCAAAAGAAACAGTGAATACGATACAAAGCAGTCCAAATAATAGGAAAGAATATTCACCCAATAACCATCTGATAAAGGGATTAATATCCAGGATATATCAGCACTTGTAGAACTTTACAAGAATAAAGCAGCCAACCCCATCAAAAATAGGGAGGAGAACAGAAACTTTGAAAAGGAAGAAATTCGAATGGCCAAAAAAGACATAAGAAAAACTGCTTATCATCATTAATCATCAAAGAGATGCAAATCAAAACAATAATGAGGTATCATCTTACACCACAGAGACTTGCACATATCCAAAAGTGCAAGAACAGCGAGTGCTGTTCTTGCGGAGAAAGGGAGAAAAGGGGACTCTCATCCATTGTTGGTGGGAATGTCGACTGGTACAATCTTTTTGGAAAACAATGTGGAATTCCTTCAAAGACTAGAAATTGAGTTCGCATTTGACCCAGCCATACCACTCCTGGGAATATACCCTGGGAAGCCAACCACACACAGAAGAAACACTATCTGCACTTTTATTTTCATAGCAGCACTATTCACAATAGCCAGAATCTGGAAACAACCAGTGTGCCCAAGAAATGATGACTGGATAAAAGAAACTTTGGCACATCTGCACAGTGGAATGCTATACAGCTGTTATGAAAAATGAAGGTATGAAATTTGCCTATAAATGGATGAACATGGATGGAGAGGGTCATGTTGAGTGAAATTAGCCAGAAGGAAAAAGACAGATAATAACTGCAATTATTTGCATGACATATATGTATCATTATATATATATATATATGTCATATATATATATATATAATGATACCAATATTCAAGGTTATACCAAAATGGATCAGGAGGTCTTGTCAAAGTTGGAAATTATCACAAACGTATGGGAGTCTGAGGTAAGCTAAGACAGAGAATGTAACAGTGTACTAATAATTGTCAAAAGTGCTAATACAAAACTAGAACTGAACATTAAACAAGGCAAAAAAGATACACCACGACAACCTCTAAATATATGCATTATAATCAACAATGTGTAAGGGAAGGAAGAGAGAAAGAAAGAGAAAAATATAGAACCTGCCATAAAGTCAGACTAGGGGGGAGGGGGAATTGGGGACATTGCTGGTGGAGGGAAGGTTTCTGGAACACTGTACGATCGAAACCCATACATGAACATCTTATGAACATCTGTGTTATTGTATATCTCACAGTGGTATAATAAAATATTAAAATAAATTTAAAAAATGATCACAATGTAACATCAAGTAAAACCAAAAAGTTTTGAATTGTTGAATAGGTATCATGAAATGGATAATGTTATTTACCCCACTGCTTTTTGGATCTTATTTTTGCAATCAAAGATAATTTTAATTAAAAAATACTAGCATAAATGTCTCCTTTTAGTTTTCTACATTGTTATATTATAAATGTGTTTGCTTTTTTAAGTGGTTATAAAGGGACAAATACAAAACAACTAAGCTCAGTATATTAGGGCATTATAAATAAATCTGCATTCATTAAATTATATTTTCTACCAAAAACCTAGTATCCTTATCCACACATTTATCACACATTCATTCACACATTTATCGTTTTACCTGATTTAAGCATGCCCTTGTCCCATTCCTTTTAGTCACACTATTTTGTTCTTACAACCTAAGAATTTATTTTATTTACTTATTGTTTTATTTTTTTCCATTTCCTTTTATTTTTACTTTCCACATGTGGATTAAATAATATGGTATTTGTCTTTCTCCTTCTGATTTATTTCCCTTTACATAGTACCTTTTATTTCATTATTCTTACAAATTACAATATTTTATGATTGTGGTAGGAATCTTGTTGTAGGTTCTTGACTCTTGGAAGACAGAATTCCATGGCAGGCACATGGTAGTGCAAAAGCTAAAGGCAATTTTTTCAAAATGAAAGTGTAATTTCAGGGGATAAACATAGATATATTTAGAAGAAGTGATATGATTGAATATAGCTGCTTACTTTTAAGAGATCTTGTAATAAAGGGCTGGAATAAAGTAGCTTAGTCCATCCTAAAAATCAGGGCACCGTTGTTGCAGGACACCTAAAAGCCTAGGTCTCTGCATATGCCCTGGATTGCCACCTGCAGGTCACTTCATAGATAGGGGGGTAGTCTGAATGTGGCAGTCATATCTGACCATGTATTCTGTACTGGCTGGTATAAATATTCTCTCTGCTACCACAATCATCGTGAGACTAACTAGATTTTAACAGCATATTTGCCTGGCCACGTAGGATCTGTAGGTAATTAGACTAGAGAGAAATGCTGTTTGCTTCCAAGCAAACAAGCATGGCTCCCCTGATATACTCAAAGGCAACTAAAATACAAAACTACAATGAAGTAGAAGAGACTTGTGAAGGCTTGGAGAAATATTTAACTGGCATTAGTATTAGTCTTTGGTACAGAGACATGCCATCTCAGAAAACCCCCTTCTCTACCTTATAAAGGCATTTCCAGACAGATCTTGACTCAAAATATTAGCATATAAAAGGGCCTAGGTGAGGTGCATTGAGGGATTACCTAAGGGCATTTGACCCTCCCTGCTTTCCATAACAGTGGGAGGAAGGTCTGAGTGGCAGGGGGTATAAACTAGCCTGCTTCCTCTCACGCTTCTTTTGGGCTCTCTCTTTGTGAGCACTCACCCTTCTTGGGAGTCTTGTCTTCTTCTCCTTTTACAGGGCCTTTACACGTGGTGGCCGCCATCTTGGCCTACACGTGGCTGGGGTTCTAACGGGGATTCCTAAGCACAAGGTTTTTCCTTTTGCTGATTTGTATGCCTGAACCTGTGATAAGTAAAGCCTTTTAAAACTGCATCGGATTCCTGAGTCTTCATCCATTCCTCGTCGGCTTCAGAGGTAGAAGGGAACTCGCTTCCCGGCACTGTCGGGACCCCGGCGGCGGTCCCCAACACACCATCTTTCTTTCTTTGCATTACATTTTGGGAACTGCCATGCTGTTTTGGGAAACAGAGTATAAGCAATGTCATGATGCTAATTCATTAAAGAGCATGAAATGGGCTACAGGTCTCTAGTAATAATGGTAAATTGTAAAATTGTACTGTGCTGCCTGAACTTAAAGGAAAGTCTCTAGACTGAAAAGAAGGAAAGTCGACATTAACAATTTGCTCTCTTAGTAATAAGGGTGTAGAACTAGCCATATGGAATTTATATGAATACTAAATTCAGCTCTTTTATTTCTCTGCTGGCATTAATGCCTAGGGAAATGTCGGGAATTAAGGTAATGGAGTGTTTAACTGTAATTTTTGTTGGTTAGTTCAAGAGGAAGTAAAAATGTAAACAGTATGACCCCACCACAATAACTGCAGTGTAGATACATTTTATCTTTGTGATAAGAGAAAGTATCCCTATTTTTCTACCCATCCTCATTCTACATTTCCTTTGTGTTTAATTTATTTATTTAATATAAAGCATTGTTCTAGTAGTTCTTTTTGTTTAATACTGTGTGTGTATGTGGTGCTCTAAATCAAATCCAGTTCACATGCATGCAAGGCATATCCTTAGCCTGAGTTGAATAACTTAAAAATTCTTTGTTCACCAATGACTAGACAAAATCTAGTTTACTGAATTATTTTTAAATAATGTTTATGAGATAGAAAGATTATTACAATCACATGAGACACTGTGAAATAGAGAAGTTTATTAAAATATAAGTAATGTACATATTTAATGTAAGTAATGTTTTAATATAAGTAGTATACTACTTAAGTAATGTATTAAAGTGCATTGCTTACATAAGTAATGTATTAAATGAGAAGTATTTTAAATCTAAGAAAATAAATAATGTAACTTATCAGAGATCTGTTTCAAGTCCTAGGTCTTCAATTCCAGTAAATACCTAACCCTCTGATTATAAAATCAAGGCTTAAGTAAACCCTAAGGATCCTTTGAGAACTTTGGTATTAATCAGAGCTAAGAGTCTTCAACATGACAATAATTTTTATACATGTTATTGTATACTCCAGAGAATTAACTAAGACACCAGATATTTTACATAAAAATTTTCAGGGATGACAAAATAAATGTAGAGTTTGTAAAAGCTTCCATAGGGCTAAGAAATTTGTGTACCACAGAGGACTTATTTTGTGGCAGTTTCTCTTAGAGCACTACTCCTTGCCCTGTGCTGGGTAATTGATCTAGAATGGACTCAGAGAAAAGGTCACCACTTATAGCTTCACCCCATCACTTCTTGTTGCACCTGGGGTTTATTGGAATATTTTCATTGAAATGTAGATCATATCTGACTCTGATATATTTGCATGGACTGATAAAATCATGGCCTGAAGTTCAGTGGCAGTGGGCCATAAATATATAAAAGCATATTGTTATTTTTTTCTGATAGTTACATAAGGGTGATTTAATCACTGCACTGGTCACTAACACATGGCCAAATGGGACTTCTTGAAACACAAAATGTCCTTAATAGTTTCCTGGTTGTAAATGAACTCACCAATTTCCCATTAGAATTGAATTTCATCACAAGAATTTTTTACCTCTATTTTTTTTAAATGTATTGTCAAAGAGTGGGAAATTACAACTTGTCCTAATTCTTTGTACAGGAAGCACAAGTAAAGGAAAATAATTGGATGCTGTTCAGGACATAGGAAATACATTAAAATGAATTCAGTAAGTTAGTCTATTCCTGTAATATTGCTGATATTTTGACAGAAAGAAATAAAGATCTCGGAAAGAAATCCATGTAAAATTCTTGTAACTTGCTCATGTGTTTTGAGTATCTGCTTAGTAATATTTTCTTTGGACTCAAACAATGAAAAACCAATATGTATTTTGTTAAATGGAAGCAACCAACATTTGACATGTAACTTTAAGATGATATGTTTAGCAGTTATGTTGCTTGAAATGGGTTTGAAGTCTTCAAAGATTAAGACTTGTGCTCATCAGTGTTTTGTCTTATTTTCCAGTATTTGGCATTCTAATTTTTATGGAAAAGTAAATTGGAAAGAGTTTAAACAAAATAATGAAGCATATGGGTTTTTATTTCAGTTTTCCAAATATCAGTGCAGTATGTCTTTCCCATATTTTTTGATTAAAGATCTTGAACAGAGAAATGCAGTGTCTAGAACCTATGGTGAAAGACCATGAACAATACAATGCACTATATGGTTAAAACTCACTGAGTTTATCATTTACCTGCAATAGGGACATCACCATGGAACAGGGTCACAGATTATTAGGAATCATTTGCTCAATGTTTATTTATTTAGTTACAAAGTTTTCTTCACTTGTATCTCTTGTCCTCCCTCTGTTCATTGATTTGCTTGAGCGGGCACCAGTAACATCTACAGTCCTGTCACATGCTATTGTAGTCCAAGGGCATCTGCTCATTCCAGGAACATGAAGAGCCTCAAACCATTCAGGTCATGGGAATGAGGTCTATAATTGTTACTGGTTTTGGCATATCAAATATGACTCAGGTAGCTTGCCAGGCTCTACTGTCCAGGAGGTATACTCTCAGTAGTAGGCTCTCATCTTGTGCAATGGGGAGAGATTGGCTTTTCTCTTGAGAGGAGCTCTAACGAGCTGTGGAGTCCAGATGTTGAAAATGAGTGCCCTCATGGTGTGGGGGGTTCCTCTGGCTTCTTGTGAACCTCTCTTGGGATGGCAGGCCAGGGCTAGAACCTGTCTTTCCTCCCAGGCACCTCATGATCAGCTGATCACAGGGAGAGCCAGCAGCAGCTCTGCCCCATGTATCTGAGTCTCTGGATCGGGCATACCTGGGCTTGAAATAGATGCTGTAGGGTGGGACTCTGATGAGCAGGGCTTGAGATCGCCCTTTCTCTTGGGTGAAGCTCTGATGAGCTATGGAGTACGGATGTTTAAAATGACTGCCCTCATGGTGAGGGGGTTCATCTGACTTCATGTGAGGATCTATTGGGATAAACTAAGAAAGATTACTTATTTGAATTATATATAATATTATTATATATTACAAATATATGTTTTACTTCTTACTGTGCTTATATGTATCATGTATGCTTACTATGTATTGTATATTATATTTTATATCTTATTATGCATATATATATTCTAGTATTTGACTAAATGATAGAGTGCCTAGTCAAATTTCTACCCAAAGTTGACCTTCACAATGCATAATCATGACCTACCTCATTAGGAGGATTTTCCAGTTAGAAAAAATAATTATGAAAATTGGTGGATTTGGGGGTAACTTGGGGGAGGATTTAAGGAAGCAACTACTGCCAGGGTTGCTGGTATAGTTGGGTGCACAGAGAAAATAGGAGAATTTTTGTCATTAATATTTTAACACACTTTATTTATGAGAGGATAATTCATGATGGTGAATAAAGAAGTAAGAGAAGTCACTAATTTCAGCCAAGGATGCAGTGTGATCTTGCCCCAGCCCGGCGCCAATACTATATTTGAATTTGTTTTGTCTCACTTTATCAGGGCCTCAGAGAAGCTTTGTTTAATTTAATTTCCTATAAGATTATTTTTCTCAGTAGGAAGTGGCACGCTAAGTGGTATTAATTAAGCAGAATCTTAAGGTCAGAGGGTGCCTTTTTCCCTTAACAAAATATTGATGTTTTATATATGTCAAGTTGCCTTCAAAGGTTGTTTAGTTTTTCTATTTTCTCGTGTGACATTTATGAGCAGGAACATGCTATACAGTTTTGTAGAATCTGGTGTGTGAGGAAAATAGATTTTATGTCCCCATCCTTAGCTTTCTCAGTCCATTATCATATACTAGTTGTATCACTGTCTTCCCGTTCATCATTGATTTCCTCGAGCAGGCACCAGTAACATCTCCATACGTCCTGTCTCATGCTAGTAGAACCCAAGGGCATCTGCTTGCTCCAGGAATATAAAGAGCCTCAAACCATTCCATCAGGTCATGGGAATAAGGTCTATAATTGTTACTGGTATTTGGCATATCAAATATGACATGGGTAGCTTGCCAGGCTCTGTCAGGCGGGTGGCATATTCTTGTAGTCACCTTTGATCTCCAGCATTTATTGATGAACTGGGCTGTGATCAGCTCGTCTCCTGGTGAAGTTCTGACGAGAGGGGAGTCCGGATGTGGAAATTGGCGGCCCTCATGGAGTGGGCGGGGAGGGGGTGTTCGTCTGGCTTCTTGAGAAGCTCTACTGGGGTGTCAGGCCAGGGCTAGAACCTGCCATCCCTCCCAGGCGCTTCAGGGAGAGTCAGTAGCAGCTCTGCTCAATGTCTGTGAGTCTCTGGATCAGCATACCTGAGCCAGACTTGAAAAAGACTGCTGTCTGGATGAGCCGGGCTGTATATATATAATCTTAGTTATAATCATAACTAGTGTATGTATAATCTTATATAAGATTATATAAGATAATCTTATATATCATATAATCTTATATAAGATTATACATACACTAGTTATGATTATAACTAAGATTATATGTACACAGCCTGGCTCATCCAGACCTTATATATAAGATTATATATACACTAGTTATGAATCATTATTGGGCATCCTCAATACAAATTCTGAATAAGTCCATAATCAAAGGAGATGATTGAAGTTATGACATTTTGTTTCATGTGCATTTTTATGGTTTTGTCATTTTTTCATGTTTTTTTTACGCTTCTTTGAAGGTTTACTTTGAAGTAAAAAAAATTCCCTCATCTCTCTGGTTTATATTTCAAGTCTCCCAAAGGATCTTAATGAGCTTTGGAGAGCAGACAACACATATACTGAATGGATAATCTTTGGAGATGGTCGATATTCAGAGTGGTGTCTCAACTTCAGAATTGGCTACTTCTCGATGAGATGAAACTTTTGCTTTTTGAGAATGGTTGTTTTAAATAGATGAGTGCATCTCAGATATTTTTGAAAACTAACAAGTGTCCTACATTATGTACTTCAAGTTGTGATGTTCAGTTTCTCCTCCCTGCCCTTGTAACTATTATTCCTTAAACAGTTTCCCCAGTTCTTAATTTATCTAAACCCCAATTCCAGTATCTAGTCATCTGTCTTCCATTTCGTAAAGTGCCTTTGTTTTCTTAATTGAATCTGGTTAATACATTGTCCTTTGAAATGTATATACTGTTTCTGGTAGTTCCATCGCTTTTACCTTTCTTTACACAGCCCCTTCTAAACAGTCCAAGTTAATTGTGTCGCATATGTGTTGACATGTGTATGCTGTTAGCTTGCTGTGTGCTAGTGAATTCAAATTAAAAAATTAGCCAAAAGATTTTACTTATATGTTAATGTATTTTCAACATTGTATTTGATTTTTTTTGTATTTGGTTGAGTTAAGCATGGGCAATTATAATAAAATTGGAACATCAAGGATTTGGCTCATGTGGTGGTATATTCTGAGTATATTTGTCAATATATTCAGTCTACCCAAGATTTTATGATTACGTATTTTCTGTGTATTTCAAATGATTTTTCTTTTCTTTTCTGGCTATTGTTATAGTGTGGGCATAAGTAGAACAACATGTTTGAAATCATACCTGTTTGATACCCTGGGTTTGATCTCCAGAACCTTGTGGCACATATGCCCAGCCTGTACTTCCTAAGATATACCTTCTACTTATGCCCACACTATAACAATAGCCAGAAAAGAAAAAAATAAATCATTTGAAATACACAGAAAATACGTAATCATAAAATCTTGGGTAGACTGAATATATTGACAAATATACTCAGAATATACCACCTACATGGCAGATCCTGGCAAGTTACCCTAGTTTTATTTACTTGTTATGCCAAAAACTAGTAACAATTATGGACCTCAGTTCCATGACCTGAAGAATGGTTTCGGGCTCCTCCTGTCCCTGGAGCAAGTAGATGCCCTTGGGTTACACTTGCTTGTGACAGGACTAATGGAGATGTTACTAGTGCCCACTCGAGCAAATCAATGAACAATGGGAAGACAGTGATACAGTGATGTTGCATATACCTGAATATGAATTTTACTCCATCACAAACCCCAGTCACATAAAAGTGAATATCTATAAAAGTGAATACCCCCAAAACTTAGGAATTGGGAGCTCTTAAAATCTTTGTAAGTAGATTGGTGAAAAATAGGGTGTTAACAGAATAAAAAATGGTTCATTGTTATAAAAGAGTGATATATATATATATATATATATATATATATATATATATATATATCAAATTACAGAGTCAGTGACTCTGATAGCAGGAGATTTCAACCATAACATCCAAACTTCAAAAATGATCTTGTCAGAGCTGCAGGCTGGGGTCTGTGAGGGAACCTGCGAACCCTGATGGAAGGAAGTTGATGCTGGTGAATAAACTAGTTCTAGAATATATTATGCTTAAACTAAGTATGAAAAACTCTAAATCATTGTCTCTTAATTTTTTAAAAATTAAGTATATTTATGAAACATATGATTCTTGCTGAGTCTGTAGGTCATATTATACTCCTAGCCTAGCAGAATGATTCTTTACAGATTAAAAAGAAAAGAAAGGTCCCCGAGCACCGCCAGGAGTAATTCCTGAGTGCAGAACCAGGAGAAACCCCTGAGCATTGCCGGTGTGACCCCCCCCCCCAAAAAAAAGCCAAAAAAAAAAAGAAAAGAAAAGAAAACTACCCAGCGCATATCTGAGTGGAAGAATATTAAGTATGCATGTACAATTTTTTAGAAACATCTGATATTTTCCCTCTGCCCAGCCATATTCCTTTCCTTGGCTCTCAGAGCACTGGCTTGAGGAAGAAGAATGAAGGATCTGCAGAATCTAACCTAATCAATGTATAAAACATAAAGATCCAGACAAGGCAGGGAGAGCATTCAGTAAAAAATTCTTTAGTGAAATCACTCTGCATTGAATCTCATACCACAGACATTTCTCCACATCCACAATCTCAAAGATTCTAAATAGCATTATTCTCATATTCTTAACATCATTCGTCTAGCCATAAGCAGAAAATTCAACATAGAATTTAGTGAAAAAACAAATGGAGAAAAAAACAAACTGCTAAGAGCAAACTAAAATAATAAGTCATCAATATCTTTAGAGAAATTTTGTTTTCATCACCTACTGATTTGCTAGAATGTACAGTAAAACTATTTTTTTGAAAAAAGTAAGTGCATTCTGGAGAGAAGAACGGTGCATAATGTGAGGTTATTAAGGGCACATAGCATGATTTATATATTTAATCAGTACACAGAGAAGATTTAACAAGATGCAGCTTCTGTGATATCTAAAATCCCCATGGGCAACAGATTGGCTACAAAGTCATGTGGGTGATAAAGCTGCTCACAGTATACTTTTGCTGAAGTATATAATTTTGCTGAACTTCACTATCTGTCTCATAGGGTCAAAAGTAGATAATATAGATGGTGTTCCTAATGGTTCTTGACCCATCCACTTAAACAGAATGAGTATATACTGAGTCTGAAATGGATAGGTAATCCACAACAAATGATAAGCCAGCACAGGCAGTGAGAACTCTTTTTCATGTGGGAAATGTTACCAGCCCAACACCCATTCTGATGTGGCCAAGTGGGGTATGAGGAACTCTTGTGCACAAGATTGTGTGCACAAAAGCTCCTTTTCTGAAAGATGTTACTGATTTAGAGCAGGATGCAATGAAAAAGAAGATTCACATAAGAAAATAGAATAAGAGGAACATTATAAATTGTTCAGCATGCAAGTAATAGGAATTCCATAACAAAATAGCAGATAAAACAGGGAACTAAGTAATCAAATTAGTCTTGTAAGAGTTTTTTGTAACTGGATTTTTTTTATAATCAAAAACATCATGAAATGCCAGCACATTGACTGACAATATATTTCCATCAATGCACATCTTGGTACACTTTTGGAATGACAGAAAAAAAAAAGTTATTCCATTTAACTCTGAAAATGGAAAGAGATACCTATGCAAAGAATCAGGTTTCAAATGAATTCTGACTCCTCAAATGAAATATAGGAATCTAAATAAAAGTGCCCAACAATATCTGATATTCTAATAAATACATATGTAACATTATTATGTGGATTATATACATATATATATATTTTGCATAGTTTAAAATATATAGACGTCTGTTCCTAGAAATACCCAATAAAATAATTAAGGACTAAAAAACTTATGAACTCTCAGATTACTTTTTAATTCTGTTATTTTTAAAAATAAATTAATAATGTTTGGAAAACAAAAGCAAAACATAAATGGAGCATAAAATTATGTATCTATGGAAATTATTCTGTATCTATACTATTAAAAAAACCCTTGGTTGTGAATCCTCATAGTTACTCCAGAATTTTAATTTAGAAACAAACCTGGCAGAGTGATTAAAATTTGCATGGCTAAAAAGTGGAAATAATTTGAATTAATTTATTTAAGCAGTGTTTCATTTCTATATTCATTTATTATTTTTATCATATTTTTTGTGCGGTATTTACAGTAGAACAAACATTTCAAATGTCATACACAGTCACCATATCTAAACATCACCAAAGTTCCTAAGACTTTCTATAAAAGACATGGCATCATTTCCAGTTCACCATATTATCTCCTCCCCTACAGGACCTCTTTTGAGCGATCTCTGTTTTATAGTCCAAGACCAATGATTTATTTGGTCAATTTCTTTAAAGAATGTCATGGGTATCCTTATAGGAACCGCATTGAATCTGTACAAAGCTCTAGGGATTATTACCATCTTGACAATGTTAATTCTCCCCACCCATGAGCAGGGAATCTGTTTCCATTTCCTCTTGTCCTCTTTTATTTCTTGAAGGATTGTCTTGTAGTTCTCTTTGTATAGGTCCTTTACACACTTGGTTAAGCTGATTCCTAGGTATTTGATTTTCTGTGGCACAATTGTGAATGGAATCGATTTCTTAATATCCCTTTCTTCTCTTTCATTATTTGAAAGACTTTTTGGGTATTGATTTTGTATCCTGCCACTCTACTATACATATCTATTGTTTCTAAGAGTTTTTGGGTCGAGAGTTTAAGGTTCTCTAGGTATAATATCATGTAATCTGCAAATAATGATGGCTTGATTTCTTCCTTGCCTATTTGGGTTGGGTGCCCTTAATGTCCTTTTCTTCTCTGAGTGCTATGGCGAGTACTTCCAGTACTATATTGAATAAAAGAGGTGAGAGAGGGCAACCTTGTTGTGTTCCTGATCTTAAGGGGAAGGCTTTCAATTTTTCCTCATTGAGAATGATACTCGCTGTGGGCTTTTCATAGATGACTTTGACTATCTTGAGGAAGCTTCCTTCAATTCCCATTTTCTGGAGGGTTTTAATCATGAATGGGTGCTGGATCTTGTCAAATGATTTTTCTGCATCTATCGATAGGACCATATGGTTTTTATTTTTTTCTCTTATTGATATGTTGTATTATGTTGATTAATTTGCGAATGTTGAACCATCCTTGCATTTCCGGGATGAATCATATTGGTCATGATGTATGATCTTTTTGATGAGTCTTTGGATTCTGTTTGCTAGTATTTTGTTGAAGATCTTAGCATCTGTGTTCATCAAAGAGATTGGTCTGTAATTTTCCTTCTTTGTGTTGTCTCTCCCTGCTTTGGGTATCAGGGTGATATGTGCCCTCGTAAAAAGCTGTTTGGGAGTGTTTCTGTTTCTTCTATTTCCTGGAAGAGCTTGAACAGGGCTGGCAGTAGGTCCTCCTTAAAGGTTTTGTAGAATTCTCCAGTGAACACATCTGGACCTGCGCTTTTGTGTTTGGGCAGACTTTTAATTACTGTTTCAATTTCTTCGATGGTGATAGGCTTATTTAGGTATTGGAGGTCTTCTTGTTTCAATCATGGGAGGTTATAGAACTTCAGGAATTTATCTATTTCTTCTAGGTTCTCATGTTTTGTGGCATACAGGTTCTCAAAATAACCTCTGATGATCTTTTGGATTTCTGTTTTTTTCTGTTCTGATGTCACCATTTTCATTTCTGATTCTGTCTATTTGGGTTCTCTTCTCTGTCCTTACAAGTCTTGTAAGGCTTGTTGACCTTGTTTAATTTTAAAAAAACCAGCTCTTGGTTTCATTAATCTTTCGGATTGTTTTTTTTTTTTTTTTTTTGGTTATCAGCTCATTGATTTCCTCCCTAAGTTTCACTATTTCCTTCCTTCTGCCTGGGTTGGGCTTCCCTTGTTGGTCTTATTCTAATATTTTCAGCTGTGAGGTCAGGTTATTTATATGGGCCCATCTTCTTTCCTGATGAATGCTTGCAGAGCTATGAACTTTCCTCTTAACACAGCTTTTGCTGTGTCCCACAAGTTCTGATAGTTGGTATCTTCATTGTCATTTGTTTCTAGGAATCTTTGGATTTCCTCTTTGATTTCTTCTATGACCCATTTGTTGTTCAGCAGTGAGCTGTTTAGTTTTCAGGTGTTTGGTTTAGCTCCCTGCTTCTGTGTATGGTTCACTACTATTTTCAGTGCATCGTGATCTGAAAAGATAGTTGACACAATTTCAATCTTTTTTATTTTGTTGAGGCATGTTTTGTGGCTCAGTATATAATCTATCTTGGAGTATGTTCCATGTGCACTGGAAAAAATGTGTATTCAGCTTTTTTGGGATCAAAAGCCGTGTATATATCAACCAGCTCTCTTTCTTCCATTTCTTCCTTCAGGTCCAGTATTTCCCTGGTGAGTTTCAGCCTCGTCGATCTATCCATAGGAGATAAGGCAGTGTTGAAGTCTCCAACTATTATTGTGCTACTGTTAATGTCTTCTTTGACGTCTATTAATAGTCGTTTTAAGTATTTTGCTGGCCCTTCGTTTGGCGCATATATGTTTAGTAGTGTGGTTTCTTCCTGGAATACATATCCCTTAATTATTAAGAAATGGCCTTCATTGTCCCTTTTAACCTTTTTTAGCCTGAAATCTATATTGTCAGATATGAGTATGGCCACACCCGCCTTTTTGGAGGGGTTCTTTGCATGGATAATGGTCTTCCAGCCTTTGACTTTGAGTCTGTATTTGCTCTGATTATTCAGATGTGTTTCTTGTAGGCAGCAGAATGTTGGATTCAGTTTTTTAATCCATTTTGCCACCCTGTGTCTCTTAATTGGTGCATTTAGACCGTTGACGTTGAGAGAGATTATTGTCATTGGATTTTGTGCCATCTTTCTGTTTAAACTTGTTGTGGTTTTGGGTTGTCTTATTTTACAATAGACCCTTCAATCCCCCTTTTAGAGTTGAGCCAAGACCAACGATTTATTAATAATACTTCTGTCTGTTCTCCTGTTCTAATTTTTTTCCATTTTGCAAATGAGTGAAGTCATCTGGGATTTGTTTTACTCTTTCTAACTTATTTTACTTAACATCATAATATGCAATTCTACCCACATTCCAGCAAAATGGATGATTCATTTTTTTTTCTTACAGATCCAAAATATTTTATTGCTTATATATTCCACAGCCTTTTTTATGTTATTCATTCATTGGACATTTTGATCACTTCTTTATCCTGGCTGTCCTACTACAAAGGATTACACATTTAACATAGATGTGCATTCAATTGCTTTGTTAGTGGTGTTTCTTCTCTGAAGATGCCTTTAGCTTGAACGTTGTAGAGGATTTTTCTTGTTTTCTTCAAAGTACTTAATGGATTCAAATGTGGTATTGAGATCTTTTATCCATTTTTATCTGACTTTTGTGCATGGTGTTAGGCAGAGATCCAATTTATATTTTTTACACGTAGCTGCCCAGTTTTCCAAGCAACCCTTGTTGAAGAGGCTTTCCTTGCTCCATTTCATGCTTTTTGCTCCATATCAAAGAATAAATGATCTTATTTGAGGATGTATTTGAGGATGGGTGTCAGGATACTCAACTTTATTCCTAGGTCCACAGGTCGATTTTTTACTCCAATATCATCCTTTTTTTTTGGGGGTCATAGCCTGCAATGCTCAGGGTTTACTTACTCCTGACTCTTCACTCAGGATTTATTCCTGGCATTGCTCAGGAGACCATATGGGATGCTGGGGAATTGAATCCAGGTCAACCGCATGCAAGGCAATTGCCCTACCTGTTGTGCTGTAGCTCTGGCACCAACCATGCTGTTTTAATTATTACCACTTTGTAGTACAGTTTGAAGCAGGGAAAGGTGATGTTCCCCATCTTCTTTTTCCCAAGAATGTTAAGGATAGCCTTGTAGGGACTGCATTGAATCTGTATAGCTCTAGGGAGTATTACCATTTTGATAATGGTAATTTGCCCAATCCAAGAGCAGAGAATGTGTTTCCCTTTTCCTCCTGTCCTCTTTTATTTCTTGAAGCAGCAGAAGCAAAGCTAAACATATGGGACTGCATGAACTGAAAAGCTTCTGCAACTCAAAATAAACAATAAACAATATGCAAAGACAGTTTACAGAGTGGAAAAGAATATTCGCACTTATCAAATGGGTAAGTGATTAATACCCAGGATATATTAGGCACTGGTACTACTTCAGAAGAAGAAAACAACAAACTCCATCAAAAAATGGGGAGAAGGAATGAACAGAAACTTCCAAAAAGAAGAATTTTGAATGGCCAAAAGGCATATGAATAATTGCTAATCATCACTGATCGACAGTGAGATGCAACTCAAAACAACAATGAAGTATCATCTCACACCACAGAGACTGGCACACATCCAAAATAACATGTACAACCGGTATTGGTGTGGATGTAGGGAGATAGGGACTATCATCCTATCATCCTTTATTTGTAGAAATGTCAAGTGGTCAGGCCTTTTAGAAAACAATATGGACATTCCTCCAAAAACTAGAAATTAAGCTCCCATTGACCAAGTCATATGACTCTTGGGATTGTAACATGGTAAACCAAAAAAAAAAGCAGAAATACCATCTGCACATTCATGTTTATAGCAGCCCTATTCATAATAGCCAGAATCTGGAAACAACCAGAGTGCCTGAGAACAGACAAGTTAATAAAGAAACTGTGGTACATGTACACAATGGAATACTATGAAGCTGTTAGGAAAACGAAGTTATGAAATTTGCCTATGAATAAATGGACATGGAGAGGATCATACTAAGTCAAATTAGCCAGAAAGAAAATGGCAGACATAGAATGACTGCATTTATTTGTGGAATGTAATATATATATATATATATATATATATTGTGTGTGTGTGTATGTGTATGTACATATACAAACATATATATACATACTAGGGTCATATATATATGTGCATATATATATACATATATACATATATATATTCCACCCACTGACAAGATAGGTCTTGTCACTATCTTCCCGCTCATCATCTATTTGCTCGAGTGGGCACCAGTAATATCTCCATTTGTCCTGTCTTATGCTAGTAGAGCCCAAGGGCATCTGCTTGCTTAGGAACATAAAGAGCCTCAGACAATTATATTAGGTCATGGGAAGAACCTAATATAATTGTTACTGGTATTTGGCATATCAAATACGACAGTGGCAGCTTGCCAGGCTTGCTGTGTGGGTGGCATATTCTTGTAGTCACCTCTAAATACAGCAATTATTGATGAACCACGTGGCCGCAAGAGCGGCCGCTTAGCCAGGCTATGGTAGGCTCTTCTGCTGCTGGGTAGAGTTCTGATGAGATGGAAGTTCGATGTGGAGGATGGCGGCCCTCATGGAGTGGGGTGGGCGGTCATCTGGCTTGTTGTGAGGCCCTGCTGGGGTGGTGAGCCAGGGCTAGAACCCGCCATCCCTCCCGGGCTCCTCATGAGTGGCTGGGCACAGGGAGAGCAAGTAGCAGAGAAAGAAAAGAGATAAACTACAAGCCATAGAGGCAGCTAGCTGAAGGGGGTAGGGAATTGAGGACATTGGTGGTGGGAAATGGGCACTGGTGTATGAATGAGTGCTGGAACACTGTACGACTGAAACCCAAACATGATCATCTTTGTAATTTTATATCTTACGATGGTATAATAAATATATTTTTTTAAAAAAAGGAAATCAATGTCACTCATCACTATTTTTTTATTTTTGAAAGAGCCATTTTTCATTAAATACATTATTTAAGAATCAAAAATAAATAAACATAGGTGTTCATACATCATTTCAAATTATTTTGTGTTCTGGGGGTAAAATACAAGTGAATTTCTGGGTTACATAAGTCATCTATTTTATTTTTTGAACATTCCCTATGCTGTTTTCCACAGAAGATGGACCAGAAAGCAATTCCACCAAGAAGGAGTGAGTATTCTTTACCACATGCCTGCAAAGTCTGGTTATTTTCAGTCTTTTTTGATACAAGTCATTTACACTGCTTAGATATGATAGAATTTGTATTACCAAATAATGAGTCACACTAAACACTTTTCCTGTACTTACTATCTATGTTCCCTCTATGATGAAGTATTTGTTGATCTCCTTTCTTAGTTTTTAGGTGAGTTCATTCATTTTTGTTTTTGCTATTGAACTTTGTAAAAACTTGATTTTAGATATTAGGTTTAATATAATTAATTGACTGCAAATATTGTCTCCCATTTATTTGGAGTGCCTTTATGTCTACCATTAAGTTGGAATGACAAATTTATTTCATCAGCAAAAACTTTTACATTTGATTATAATACCATTAGTTTAATTTTTATTTTTGTCATATTTGCCAATGAAGTATTGAAAACACCTTCAATCGTCTATGTCTTGGAGATTTCTGCCAGTGTTTTCTTCAATGTAGTTTACTGATACTACTATAATCAATTGATCACTTGACATCAAATTCATCGATTTGCTTGAGCAGGTGCCAGTAACATCTCCATTTGACCCTATCATTTGCCCAATTGCATCTGGTTGCTCCAGGAATATGAAGAGCCTCAAACCCTTCGCTCAGGGTCTTGACGAAGAAGTCTGACCATTTTGTAGGTGGGCTAACACGTGATCTTTGACATCCTGTGGGATCCATTTGGTAACGGCTCTTGTCCTGAGGTCCTCTCCAAATCGCATTACATGTCCAGCTCATCTGATTTTTGATGTCTTGGCAAACGAGACAGAGTCCCTGACTCTGGAACAGCGACAGAGGTCGGAACTCTGTCGGAACTCTGTCGGAACTATTATAATCACAAAAGTATTTTTATCTGCTTTGAATTTATTTTTTGTATATGATATGACAGATAGATGCAGTTTCAGTTCTTCACATGTTGCTGTCTAGTTTCCCCTGCGCAATTTACTGAAGAGTCTTGAAGGACGTTTTTCAAAATAATTAATTCTCAAACTGTTTTTGCACTATTCTGTTGTCAGACTAATTATTTCTCACAGATCATGCACATATGCATTTGAGCCTACTTAAAAATACATCATGCTAATCTCATATAGTAAAATCTTTCTCAAGATACTAGGAGTAAAATCTGAAAAATGATAACTTATGCTACGAATAACTTATAAATGTTTTTCCAAATAAATACTAAAATGAAAAATGTTTTCCAGGTATATATTTCTAAATGCGGGAGTTATGTCTTGCAAGGGGATACCTAGGTTTAATCTCCAGCACAACATGGTCCTATAAGCATCAACTGGAGCAACTCCTTAACACTGAGCCAGGGTACACTGAGGTAGCTCTGTTGGGTCAAGCCTGGAAAGAAAACAAGCAAACAAACAAAGCAAACAAAAGTATATTTGAATTGAGAAAATAGGGGCCGGAGTCATAGCATAGCTGGTAGGCATTTGCTTTGCACATCCCCGGCATCCCATATGGTCCCCGGAGCACCGTGAGGAGTAATTCCTGAGCAAAGAGCCAGGAGCAACCCCTGAGCATTGCTGGGTGTGACCCAAAAAAGCAAAAAAATAAAATCAAACAAAGTACTTGGAGAAAACATCAATCTTAAAAACATTTTCATGAAGAGATACTTTTCCGCAAGATATTTTCATTAGTTAAGCTTAGTCTAGGAAGACTCAAAGGAAGACTATAAATTTTAATTTATGATCATATTCAGGATATTGCAGTCATATTTCTACAGAGAGTCTCTGTTGCTTTTCCTGACTTTTGGCTCTTGAAAGGCTTTCTAAATTTTGTTTTCATTACGTACTTGTGTGTAGTTTATTCTCCCCCAATTATCTATGCTTTAGAGTAACAGCTAATAAACCAAATGTCTAGAGGAAGTCATAAAAATCATTACAAATATCCAGAAAGAGTTCTACTCCAGCTTTTTCTCTTTCGGTTCAAAAGCACAGTTTGTATCATAGCATTTGAAATTCTGTTTTATTTTTTTCAAGTAGGCTCCTTTGTAGGGAAATTATGAATTTTGAGTTAAAGATGTTTTAGCCAAAGGGCTGGAGCGATAGCCCAGCGGGTAGGGCATTTGCCTTGCACGCGCCGGCCTGTGCCGCCCAGGTTCAATCCTCGGCATCCCCGAGCACCGCCAGGAGTAATTCCTGAGTGCAGAGCCAGGAGTAACCCCTGAGCATTGCCGGGTGTGACCCAAAAAAGCAAAAAAAAAAAAAAAAAGATGTTTTAGCCAAAACCATGTAACAACTTTTACCTTATAGTAATGACACATAAAACTACCCTCATTATCAGCACACCCTCTAATAAAAACAAAGAGGAAAAGAAAGTGATTTGTGCGGATGGAATATAAAATTACATAAGAATACATCAGTGAATCATGGTTTTAATGAAAACTATTGGTCTTTTAAGTATTACATATTTTGTAATATTGTTACTATATTTGGAAAGAGTTTAAAAATATTTTATTCCAGTTGGTGGGCATGTATTAGTCCCCTCCCTGGGTCCCCAGGGCCACCTGATTTTACAAGAAGAAAACAGCCAACTCCCTCAAAAAATGGGGAGAAGAAATAAACAGAAACTTCCTCAAAGAGGAAATTCGAATGACCAAAATGCGTATAAAAATGCTCATCATCACTAATCATCAGGAAGATGCAAATCAAAACAACAATGAGATTTCATCTCACACCACAGAGACTGGCACATATCCAAAAGAACAAGAAGAACCAGTGCTGTCATGAATGAGTGCTGTCATCATTTGCTGAGGGGATGTAAACTGGTACAACCTTCTTGGAAAACAATACAAACACTCCTCCAAACACTAGAAATCTCGTTCCCTTTGACAAAGCAATAACACTTCATGGAATAACCTGGGAGCCTAAAATCACACAGTACAAATCCCATCTACACTTGTATGTTCATTGTGGCACTATTCACAATAACCGGAATATGGAAAAACGTGATTGCCCAAGAACAGACTACTGGATAAAGAAACTATGGCATAGATGCATAATGAAATATTATGCAGCTCTTAGAAAAAAACAAAGTAATGAAATTTGCCTATAAATAGATGAAATGGAGAGTATCATATTGAGAGAAATTAGCTAGAGGGAAAATTTCAGAGTGACTGCATTCATTTGTAGAATATAAAAAATATACTGTTATCAAAGGTCATGATAAAGATGAACCTGGAGTACTTGTCAGTGGATGAAAACTGCCAAAGTGTTGCCTCAGGCAGGCCCCAGAGTCACTGCAGCCCTGCATTAGAGAAAGAAACTGAAACTACAACTCTCAGAATTCTGAGCTGCAGAGGAAATAAATGGGACACTTTGAACCTTCACAAGCCACAACAACTCCCCCTCAGGAAACCTCCATGGGGCTGTGACATGATGGGTGGGTGCCCATACTAATACAAAAAGGGGAAACTCAATACCAAGAGGAAGGTAACATCCTCAAGGAGGGAAGAGGAGAGCAGCATCTGCTGAGTATCTCAAGAACCCTACCAGACAGTGAGAAGGAAACAGAGCCCCAGAAGAATCTACTGCCAACTACCACAGCACCATGGTGTAACAACGCAGATCCCCAGCTCAAAGAGCTGATAAGAAAACAACCCTGAAGACTCAAAAAAATACACCTATACATAATCTCTCTGACAAAGAATTCAGAGAAGAAATGGTGAGGATGTTTAATGAGCTCAATGACAAAATGGAACAGATGTCCAAAAAAATATAAGAGGACATAAATGAAGCAGTGTAAAGGGCCATCAATAAGTTATGGGAGGATGGGGATAGAGCAATAGCACAGTAGGTACCGTGCATGCTTTGCATGCGGCCAACCCAAGTTCAATCCCCGGCACCCCATATCGTCTCCCCAGCACTGCCAGGAGTAGTTCCTGAGAAGAGACAGCAGTAAGCCCTGAGCATAACTGGGTGCAACCCAAAAAAAGCAAAAAAAATACAGGAGGATATGAGAGCAGAAATGAGAACAAATCAAGAAGAAATAGCATAAATAAAAAGCTGAGGAGATAAAATGAATAACTCAATATGAGCTCTCAACTGCAGGATGACAGCAGCAGAAGACAGAATCAGTGAGTAATAGGATGAGCTACAAGCACTCAGGGGAATTCAACAGATGAAAAAATACAGAAAAAATGGTTCATCAGTGGTTCAGAGAATATTGGGATGAACCTCAGAGGAACATCAGAAGAGTCATCATAGTCTCAGAGGAACAGGAATGCAACCCCAAGCAAACAGGTACATTTAAAAACAATCCTTGCAGAAAAGTCCCCAGTTAAAGGACACAGGCATCCAGATCCAAGAAGCCTGAAGGATACAAGCAAGAAGAGACCCCAATAAAAAAAGACTTCAAAACATATCCTAGTCAGAATAGTGGATACCATAGAGAGAGAAATAATTCTTCAAGAAGCAAGATCAAAGAAGGAAATTTTACACAAAGGAGCATCCGTTAAACTTTCAGCAGACCTATCAAAAGTGACCTTCCAAGCCTGAAGGCAGTTGTGGGATACAGTGAAAAAAATTCAATGAAATGAAGGCCTCACCAAGAATTCTTCACCCAGCTGAAATCTCATTCAGATATGAAGGACATATACAGTTTCTTGTATAAACAACAGCTCTGGAACATCATAGACTCAAAACCAACTTTAAAAGAAGGGCTGAAGTTTCTGTTCATTTCTTCTCCCCCATTTTTGATGGGGTTGTTTGTTTTCTTCTTGTAAAGTTCTACCAGTGCCTGATATATCCTGGATATTAATGCCTTATCACATGTGTATTGGGTGAATATTCTTTCCCATTTTGTGGACTGCTTTTGTATCTTAGTCACTATTTCTTTTGAGGTGCAGAAGCTTTTTAGTTTCATGTAGTCCCATATGTTTATATTTTCTTCTAGTTGCTTTGTTAGTGATGTTTCACCTTTGAAGATGCCTTTAGCTTCAATGTCGTGGAGGGTTTTTCCTATATTTTCTTCAATGTACTTTATGGATTCAAGTCTGATATTGAGATCTTTAATCAATTTTGATCTGATTTTTGTGCATGGTGTTAGACACAGGTCCAAATACATTTTTTACATGTCGCTGCCCAGTTTTCCCAACACCACTTGTTGAAGAGGTTTTCTTACTCCATTTTAGACTCCTTGTACCTTTATCAAGGATTAAATGATCATGTGTTTGAGGTTGGGTGTCAGGATACTCCATTCTATTCCATAGGTCCACAGGTCTGTTTTTATTCCAATACCATGCTGTTTTAATTACTACTGCCTTGTAGTACAGTTTGAAGTTGGGAAAGGTGATGCCTCCCATCTTCTTTTTCCCGAGGATTGCTTTAGCTAACCTTGGGGTTTATTGTTCCATACAAATTTCAGGAGTGTTTGGTCAATTTCTTTGAAGAATGTCATCGGTATCCTCATAGGGACTGCATTCAATCTGTACAGAGCTCTAGGGAGTATTACCATTTTGACAATGTTGATTCTACACATCCATGAACAGGGAATATGTTTCCATATCCTTGTGTCCTCTTTTATCTCTTGGAGCAGTGTCTTGTAGTTTTCTTTGTACAGGTCCTTTACACACTTGGTTAAGTTGATTCCTAGGTATTTGATTTTCTGTGGCACAATTGTGAATGGAATTGTTTCCTTAATATCCCTTTCTTCTCTTTCGTTATTTGTATATAGGAAAGCCACTGACTTTTGGGTGTTGATTTTGTATCCTGCCACTCTACTATATGTGTCTATTGTTTCTAGGAGTTTTTTGGTAGACAGTTTAGAGTTCTCTAGGTATAATATCATGTCATCTGCAAATAATGATAGCTTGACTTCTTCCTTGCCTATCTGGATGCCCTTGATGTCCTTTTCGTCTCTGATTGCTATGGCAAGTACTTCCAGTACTATATTGAATAAAAGGGGTGAGAGTGGGCAGCCTTGTCTTGTGCCTGATCTCAGAGCCGAAGGCTTTCAACTTTTCCCAATTTAGGAAGAAATTCGAATGGCCAAGAAACATATGAAAAAATGCCTCATCACTAATCATCAGAGAGATGCAAATCAAACAACAATGTGATACCACTTTACACCACAGAGACTGGCACATATTCAAAAGAGCAAGAACAACAAGTGTTGGCGTGGATGTGGGGAAAAGGGGACACTCATCCATTGTTGGTGGGAATGTCAGCTGGTACAGCCTTTCTGGTAAACAATATGGACTTTCCTCCAAAGACTAGAAATTGAACTCCCATTTGACCCAGCCACACCCCCTCCTGGGAATCTACTCTGGGAAACCAAAAAATACGCAGCGGAAACATCATCCCTACTTTTATGTTCATAGCAGCACTATTCACAATAGCCAGAATCTGGAAGCAACTAGAGTGCCCGAAAATCGACGACTTGATAAAGAAGATTTGGTACATCTACACAATGGAATACTATGCAGCTATTAGGAAAAATGAAGTTATAAAATTTGCCTGTAAATGGATGGACATGGAGAAGATTATGTTGATTGAAATTACCCAGAAGGAGAGAGACAGATACAGAATGACTGCATTTATCTGCATAACATAAATATATAGGTACATATTATGATACCAATATCCAAGGTCAAGTGAAACATATATCAGGAGGTCTTGTCAAAGGTGGAAATTATCACAAACGTGTGGGAGTCAGGAGGCTAGGTAAGACAGAAAATGGAACAGTGTGCTAACAATTGTCGAGGGTACTCATGCCTACCTAGAACTGAGTGTCAAAAAGAGGCAAAAGGATACACATGACAACATTTTAATGTATGTTCTGTAATTCATAGTCTGGAGGGGAAGGAAAAGAGAAAGAGAGAGAAAGGGAAAGAAATAAAGAACCTGCCATGGAGGAGGACTGGGGGGGAGGGGAGGGAACCTGGGACGTTGGTGGTTGGAGATGGGCACTGGTGGCAGGACGGGTGCTGGAACACTTTATGACCAATACCCAAATATGAACTTTTTAATTGTATATCTTTGTAACTGTAAAAATAAAAAGAGTAAAAAAAGGGCTGAGAGAGCTACTCTCAGACAAGACAAATCCCAAAGAACAGCATACTTATATAGGAAGATGGCACGAAATCCTATGACATTAATCTCTCCCAAATATCAGATCACTTAATCTTCAATACAGCAGAAAAATATTAAGTGAAGCTAAGAAAGCCTCTTCAAAAATGATGTTGGAAATAATGGGCAGCTAAGTGTAAAGAAATGAACTTAGACCACCTCCTAATGCCATGCACAAAAAGTCAGATATATATGGACTAAAGATCTTAACATCAGACATGAATCTATAAGGTACATTAAAGAAAACATAAGAAAAACACTCTATGACATCGAAGCTAAAGGCATCTTCAGAGATGGTACACACTACTGACAAAGCAAGTGGAAGCAAAGATAAACAAATGGGATTATATAAAACTGAAGAGATTCTGTACCAGCAAAAGAAGCAGTGACCAAGAGACCACTGGGACAGAATATTGACCCAAAGCCCATCTGATAAGGGGTTAATATCAAGCACATATCAGGCTCTGGTAGAACTTTACAGAAGAAAACAGCCAATGCCATAAAAATGGGGATAAGAAATCAACAGGAACTTCCAAAAAAGAAGAAATTTGAATGGACATATGGCATATGAAAAATTGTTCTTAATCATTACTCATCAGGGAGACACAAATCAAAACAACAATGAGTTATCACCTTACACCATAGAGACTGGCACACATCAAAAAAAGGAAAAACAACCGATGCTGGCATGGATTTGGGGAAAAAGGGACGCTCTTCCCCTGTTGGTGGGAGTGCTGAGTGGTCCAGCTTTTTTTGGAAAATAATATGGATATATCGATATTCCTCCAAACCTAGATATTGAGCTCCCAGCAATGCCACTTCTGGAATATACCCTGGAGACCCAAAAACACACAGCAGAAACACTAACTGCACCTCTATATTCATTGCATTTCTATTCATGATAGCCAAAAATTGGAAACAATCTAAGTACCCAAGAACAGAAGACTGGATAAAGAAACAGTGGTATATCTACACAATGGAATACTATGCAGCTGTCAGAAAAGATGAAGTCATGAAATTTACCTGCAGATGGATGGGTGTGGATATTATCATGGTTTGTGAAGTTAGAGACAAAGAAATGGACATATATAGAATGACTGCATCCATTAATGGGACATAAATATATAGCAGTATTCTGCTAATTGTGGGAAATGGAAACGCCAGACTAGAACTCAGCATTGACTATACACAGATCCTAAATGTCTGTAGGGAAAGTCACAATGTGTAAGAGGAAAGAGAGAGGAGAGAGAGAGTGAGAGAGAGTGTGATACAGACACAGAGACAGAGCAAGACAGAGAGAAAGAGAGAAGAAAGAAAAAGTGCCTGCTATAGAGGCAGACTGGGGTTGGATGGGAGGGAATGTGGGACATTGGTGGTGGGAATGGGGCACTAGTGGAGGGATAGGTGCTGGAAATCTGCATGACTGTGTCCCAACTATGAACATCTTTGTAATTGTGCATCTCACAGTGGTATAATAAAAATAAATTTATAAGTAAATAAATAAATACATCTTTTAGAGGCCTTTGTAAAAAATAAATAAAATTCTGACTTAAAAGAAACTATTACAGTGTGTGGAAGTCAGAGGTTAAGTAAGATAGAGAAGTTTCCAGTGTCCTAATAATTGTTGGAAATAGCAATGCCAATCTAGAACTGAGCATTGAACATAGGCAAAGGGACATACATTATAACCCATGAATATATATACTGCAAGCCACAATGTGTAAGAGAAGGAAGAGAGAGATAGAGAGAATGAGAGAGAGAGAGAGAGAGAGAAGAGGCAAAGGTGCCTGCCATAGAGGCAGACTGGGGGAGGTGGGCAGGAATCTGGGGACATTGGTGGTAGGAAAGGTACAGTGGTGGAGTGATGGGTGATGGAACACTGTACAGCTGAAACCCGATCATGAACAGTTTTGTAATTGTATATCTGACTGTGGTATAATAAAAAATAATTTAAAAAATAATAGATAATTTATTTAAAATTTTAATAAAACAATTACCCCCTGAAATGAGTAGGGGGTGCATGAATATTGATCCATGTTAATGCACTATATGTGCCTGAAGAGCGGTTGCAAGGAAAGTTGTAAGGCATTCACATTCTTCTTCCAGGTGCTCCCCTGTACAGTATCATATGGGCTTCCTTAGGAAAGTATTGAATTATTTTCTATTTTAATCTCTTTTTACTTTTTCTCTTCCTTTATCACAACCCATAATTGAACAGTTGCTTTTGGTCATGTCAGGCACCCTCTGATTATTATAAAACTTTGTTCTATTATAAAACTTCATATATTATTATAAAACATTGTTCTGAAAATCCCATCAGAAAAAAAGACATTGTCAAATCTTATAGGGCTATTCTCTGTATTTCCTTCTCATACTTGATGCTTTATTTATGTGTAAACATACAAATTTGATCGAGATTCATAATGGCTACCTATGTTATATTTTAGATATCAGCTCCAAATGAAGTAGCTATAATCCCTGGAACTAAACTATTCTCTCTGTAGCATACTTATACTATCTCAGATACTTTCTGTTTTTAATATAAATTATGATCACTGTCACTGTATCACTGTCTTCCCATTCATCATCGATTTGCTCGAGAGGGGACCAGTAATATCTCCATATGTCCTGTCTCATGCTAGTAGAGCCCAAGGGTACCTGCTTGCTCCAGGAACATAAAGAGCCTCAAACCATTCCATCAGGTCATGGGAATGAGGTCTAAAATTGTTACTGGTATTTGGCATATCAGATATGACATGGGTAGCTTGCTAGGCTCTGCCGTGAGGGTAGCATATATCCTTCCTATAATCTTCCTATAGTCTCAACATAGCCAGGGTGGTAGTCTCCTGATAAATTATGATGCCACATTCATTCTTAAACACCCTATGTTATCTCTAACAGGAAATACCATTCAATTTGATTTATGTGGAATTGATATAAATTAAAAACGATTAAACAGTATTCCCACTGAACTTTATAAGGAAAATTGGTGCTCTTATGGCACTTGTCATTTAGATGCATTTTGATAAACTTTGTTCTGTCCTTTGACTGTTTTAATTGTCAACTTCAGTGTTTCAGAACATAGGTATGTGTTATCTGATCTGCCTGGTTTTTAGATTCATTCACTTTTCTAAATGCCCATAAATTCTTTTGCAATCTTTCATTGCATTGTGCCCTTCAGCTTCTTTCCTTGACTATCTTTTCCTTTTTAGACATTTTTTAATGAAGTACGTGAACTTTCTTATTTACTCATTGTTTGTGGTGTTTCAGTAGTTGCTTCTGGGAAATTCAGTATTCATTGAATCAGCAAAAAAAAAAAAAAAAAAAAGAAAAATGTAACCATTACAATGAGGCAGAATACAAGACAGATAGTACTGTAGTTAATGATATGTCTACATGAAGCGTTGGACATTGCATTATGGTTTTTGCGTGTGAGTGTGGGGGATACAATCTCAAGGGAAATTGCTACTTTATTTTGATGGGCATTAATAAATATGAGAATAATGTTCTCTCTGTACTTCAAACTACATCACTTCAGGGTATCTGTTAAATTTATTTTTGCAGGCTAAGAAAAACGTTGTGAGGGTGAGGCATTGCTTAAGTAAGGTTTGTTATGTTTTCCTTGGGAAAGAAGGATTTCCAGGAAGTTTGATAAAATTGTCATTTCCTATTGCACTGTCATGACGAACTTAGAGAGATACCATCCAGGATGCAGGTGTCCAGGTCAAGGGGAAATAAAAAGGAAGTTCAAAACCACTCCTCCCATAGTTGCTGATCTTATATCTCTATTAGTAATATTATGGAAAATTTCTGTGAAATCACATGCTGAAAATTAGGCAAACATTTTATTGTATGTCATGAAAATAAAACATGTTAAAATTATTTCTCTGTAAAACAATTTACATGACACTATTGTATTGTCCATTTACACTTTTGTAAAATGGATTCATTATTTGTGTTCTTAACATTAGTGGTTTAGGAGGAAACATTTGGAGATTATGTATATGTTCAATGCCTTGAAATTGTTTAATAAATATTTGTATATGTACAAATTCACCCAACCTTATTCATTAATATGTTCCCAAGTTTTATATATCAATTATTCCTAAAAAAATGTTTTTAAAAGCATTTAAAACTACAAATACACTCTTTTTTTTGTTTGAACGTGATTTTACTGTATGGTATTTTCAAACTTCCCAGAACATAAGAATTTTGATGCAGAAAACACCTCTGTTCATCTACATGGCATCTTTTAGAACCTTTTCATTCATTTAAATTATTCCCTTTATCTTGCAAACACCTTAATTCAGAATCACATATGTGAATGTCATTCCTTACTCATCAACTTCATGCAGGCACTGTACTCAATTTATCCTTGATTTACTGACATTTATAGTTTTCAGGATTGCAGCATTGAATTTTTTTAAAATTATTTTGCAATTTAATTTGTGTGAGGTTTTCTCATGAGGAGAGCCAATTTGTATATATTTTGGCAGAAATATCATGGAAATGATAGTGCTTTTTTCACTAGCATCCTACTATTTCGCACCTGATGTTTTTTTGTCCTAGTAACTGTTTAAACTTTGTTCACATAATTAAGAAGGTGTCTGCCAATTTTCCTCATTTTCTTTCCTTTGTAATTAATAAGAATCTTCTATCGAGGTAATATAAAAGTTATATAAATACCCATTTTTCACTACACAGTCACTCTCTTGCTTTTACAGTTGATATTTCTTATTTAAATGAATATGGTTAGGATAATGTCAAATTATGAGGTTTCATTAGTTATGAATGTAATACTATCTATTTATGTATTGATTTTCTTGTTTAAATCAATGTAGATTAATTGATTCCTGTTTGTTTTGTTTTACTATACTCTGAAATGAAGTTAATTTTCTTCATCTGTTTGAACAGTGGAAATTCTTCCAAATTGGCGTCTGGTTTCTTTTTGATATTGTAATATTTTTTTTCATCTTCTAGCAGGGCGTGACCCCACATTCAGTGGGACACAAAGACTTAGTCCTGGCTATGTGTTCATGACTTACTCCTGGCCGTGTTTGGAGGGCCATTTTTGGACTTGGGAGTTGGATGTCATCTGCATGCAAAGCAAATATCTTATTTCTATACAATCATTCTGGCTTTCTTATTTTTTCTTTGAGTCCTTCCATACTGTCACTGAATGATATTATAAATCTTATTAAATATTCTATCAATTCTGATCCACTAATCATTTTTCTGTATGTTTCTGGTTCTCCTTAGAGGGATATGTAGAAACAGAAAGTCAAATGAAATCTAGTGTGCTAGTGCTTAGTACTGTGCTCAATGCCAAAGTCATCTAATATTTGTACTTTCATTCAATGTGACCAAGAAACTTTTAACTCCCATTATCTTAATGTTTTTATATAGTTTCTAAACTCTGTGTATGGCTAATCTCCCCAAACTATAAGGGTAACTCTCGACTTTGCTTTGACACTCTGTCTTTGTACTGGCTAATCTCTGGCCATTGTCACTACCCTGCCCCTCATAAGCCATATATCTACCACGCTATATCAGAGGTAGAGAAGAGCTGAAATGATGAGAGGAATAAAAGAGAGAGTAGACAAACAGTCATGTTCATATATCACACTGTCTTGTAGACTATAAAACATTTTAATCTGTATGAACTTTAGATAAATAAAAATATTATAACCTCTCAAGGTAAATTTAATTATGCAACACTTTTAAAGAATAAGGTGGGTTTTATATCACAGGCAAAATTTATAAAAATAGTTTGTTATAGCTAGAATTTTTATACTTAATCTTTAAAAAATATATAAAATGTGACTTCTGTCAAGAGATACACAATTATCAAAATCCCCAAATTTCTCTGTAAATACAGCTTTCCTTGATTCTATTATCTACCACTAGCAAGGTCTTAGGAATAATGATACATTCAGTAGATTTTAATAGACACATGATGAGTACAAGCTCCAGTCGGATCCGTCAATGTGCTAAATATAAAAGGAATGCTTTATAAAGAGCCATTTAGATTCCAGTGTAATAGAGATGTAATGCATATGTCAAGTTATTGAGTTGTCAACTTAAATAGAAGCCAGTATGTCATCCAGTAATTATTGCTATTTAGGCCTAAGGCATTAGTGCTAATATTAGCATGTGAGTGTTAAGTATGCAGAATATGAAGGGAAAATGAGAGATTATATGAAGTAAACCCTAAAGAACTCCGTTATATTACGAAAGATTGCAACCTGCCTTTTGGATATGTGCTGACATTTTAAAATCAGGATAATTTGTATTAGAACATACAACCCATTGGGGAAAACATAGCCAGGTGCAAAAATTAACATATAATTTTAAGAACATTTTAATATATTACTATTATTTACATAGACAAATAGCTTTACAGTCTTCAGAAGTCATTCAGGAATTAGTCTTGGTGATTCTGGATACAGTAATTTATTTACTGATATTTGTGACTTTTTTAAATTTTGGAAATGGCAGTTTCTATTTAGCTTATACTTAAAAGTTAACAATAAACCTTGTAGAACCCTCTGGCAATTCTCTAACTCAAAATTAGGCTCATCTTTTATATACATTTAGTTTCTTTATACATATACCTTTACGTATTTCACTCCCAGGTGATCACTTTTCTTATGTCAGAAATCTGATAAATAGAAAAAAAACACATTTGAAATCTTGTTTATAGATTTCAGTGATTATACACACAAAAATTTTAAGTACTATGTCTATTTTTGCAAGTAGTGTATCCAATTTAGAAGCACAGTTCATTTTTAGGGTCACTTAAAAACATGGATTAAAACTTTCTGTTTGTGAGTGTATTAAAAATGTGAATGGTCCTAAAGAAGAAAAGGAAACACACACAAACACACATACACACATGCATAAACACACACACACACAGACATCCTTTTGGTCCATTTCTGAAGAGCATTAAGTAATAAAAAGAACCATGTGAAGATTAAGATAAAATCTAGCAGAACCAACACTGTCTTACTTAATTCACTATGCAGACAACAGAGTCAGCAAAAATGAAAAAAAAAAAAACCGATTGGAGTACTTCCAATTCCTTTTTAAAGGCACACATTCTCCAGTGCAAAAGCATCTTTTTTGTGAACAGATTCACACACACACATGCCATCCTAACCCTCGCCTGAATTTATACTAGTGGATTGAAACCACAAACTTCAGAAGTATAATAAAGGAAGAATTCCATATATTTAAGGGTAAGCAACATAAGGCAAAGAACAAGAAGGCAGGGCCTATAAACTCTCAAACATTGTTGGGCTTCCTCTTTGGATTTACTCCATGATGTAAACTCCCCAGCAGTTCATCTTTTCTCCTTTCTTCTTGGTTCAACTCAACCATGGACATCTCCAGGAAACCTTCCTTTTTCTGCACATTCCAAACCAGCATGAAACATTCTTTTTTTCCCCTAGTGCTTTTGTATACATGCTCCTTAAAAAATTGCCTAGTGCTTTATATTTAAATACCTGTCTCCTTCATTAGAATACATTTTTTCCAGAGTATAATAACATTATTTTTTGTTTTCTTTCCCAATGCATCTTAAATAGACATGGAGGTCAAATATAAGGCCAGACCATGGGTTTTCTGTATGGTCTTTACTAAAAACAAAGCCTCTCCAAAAGGATACAAATGACAACCTTTTAATGTATGTTCTGTAATCCATAGTCTGGAAGGGAAGGAAAAGAGAAAGAGAGAGAAAGGGAAAGAAATAAAGAACCTGCCATGGAGCAGGGCTGGGGAAGGGGGAGGGAACCGGGGATGTTGGTGGTGGGAGATGGGCACTGGTGGAGGGACGGGTGCTGAAACACTGTATGACCAAAACCCAAACATGAACTTTTTAATTGTATATCTTTTTATTTGTATATCTCACGGTGGTATAATAAAATACTTAAAAAAAAAAAAAAAAAAAAAAAAAAAAAAAAACAAAGCCTCTATATTTTAAAACAGGTTTAGCTAGTTTCTTATAGAAGTAGGAGAAATGAAAGTAATCCTCATTTAATGTTTTCCTTCTAACTCTATACACTGAACCACTGAACCACAGGGGAAAAAACACAAAAAAAGTTGTAACTACAGGTGTGTAGTTTTTCTTAAAGCGTTAGAGAGAAAGAGACTTCCTCAGGCAATTTATCCTAGTATTTGAAAAGATGTTTTCAAGAATAGATTTAGGTGTTAATTTTACACCATTAGGAGATGGTCAAGACACAAAAGATAAAAATGGTAAAAATGCACCATTTGGGTTGTGTAACCTGGTGTTGGTTACAATGCATTTGTTCAATATAATTATATAGTAATAGAATTTCTAGGTTTGAGGAAAAAATGAGATTGTAGTAAAGGAGGCAATCTGTCAACAAAGAGATAGTTACTACATTTTTGAGACAGTTTTGCCTAATGATGATTATGCTTATATTAATAACGACAGGTTAACACTATGGTCAGAGATCTTACTTTTCTATAGTACTGCAGTTCCTTAGGATTAGAGAAAGAATATTTAAATGGATCAAATTGATAGAATACTGATGCTTTTTATATTTTTTCCTAAGATCATGATTCCAATGAAAATGCTATATAACTTGGAAGAATGAAAGTAGTAATTAAAATAATTGATTAGGATACCTTGCTTTCTGTATTATCTCAGAATGGATTTAGTAATAAGTCTTTTCTGCCTTTAGTTGACATTTTTATATGAAAGTATGTTTCTTCACAGTTTTGAACTTGATTAACAATCATCTCAGGATTTTGCATATATATGCATATACAATATCTATGCTACAAAATAAAATGTTATTTTTTTAGTCTTGAAAAATTCAAAAATATTAAAATTATTTGTTGCAGCCCACCTAAATGATGCTATTGTATCTTCTTTCTACTACCTGCTCTTCTTGGACCATTGGATCAGTGGTTCAGTGTTGTGAACCACTAAGGATGTGGTGCCACATTGGCCCTGCAGTCCCATGGACATGAGGGCCAGCCAGATAAAAGCTCTAAGTCCTCTAAAGCCTCAGACCAGTTGATACCAGTTATCTAGCCCCAGTTGACTGTGCATGCATTGCAATCTGAGGAGGTCTGGGAGGTGAGTCCCTGTTGACAATTCTGTCCCTCTAGGCATCAGTATAGCTTAAGGACTCAAGGCCGTGGTGTTACACAGGTCTGAATGTGCTGGGGATAATCTCACCATCCTGGAAGTATATGGGAGGCTTTCCAGTGCTGCACTCAGAGTTTCAGGGAGCCAAAATGAGCTAGGATTCACACCCAGGCCCACAGCATCCAAAAAACTATACTATCTCTTGGGCCCTCAACTAACTTATAAAGACGAATTTATCCTTGCATATCTTTTCTTATTTCTGCTTTTTTAAAAGTTAATTAAATTTTTATTGAATCACCATGAGAAATACAACTATGAAGTTATTCATGATCGTGTCACAATCGTACAATTTTACAACCCCCGTCCTGTCACTTATGCACATTTCCAAGCTCCAATGTTCCAGTTTCCCTCTGCAATATACTGCCTGCTCTCTATGGCAGACATTTTTTGTTGTCTCTCTCTCTCTCTTCTCTCTCTCTCTCTCTCTCTCTCTCTCACACACACACACACACACATACACACTTTTTAGGCACTATGGGGCTTGCAATACTGTTATTGAAAGGGTATTATACATATCACTGGTATAATACATATCCTTTCAGCATAGGTATTATACATATCCTTTCAGCACTCAGTTTATCTCCATAGTTATCATTTCCAACTATCATTGTCATGTCCTAACTTCTGTCCTAACTACATTCCCTGTCCCCTTGATGAAATGTTTCCTAACATGTATCCATCTTCCTGGCCCTTGTTTCTACTGTCTTTGGGTATTAGTTACATACTTGCAAAAGATTCTCTTCATCAATGTTGTTGGTATATTTTGAAGAACAACATTTCACTTTTGCTTAGATCATATTATTTTCTGTATCATTAATTTTAGATTTTTATCTTTCTAGTTTTCACTTTCTGGTTTTTAACAATGGAATTTGAAGAAATTTTATTAAGGTATTTAGAAATAGAACAATCAATTTTTATTTAGAGTATAATACCTAATATTTTAAAATATATTTATTTTTGTGATATTTCACATTATATTTTATAGATTTAATAACATGCATATCAAATATTCTATAATTCACTATATAAGGAAATCAATGTCTAGCAGGCATAGAAACACATGCTAGTAGGTTAATATATTAACTATTGCAATGGGTAGAAGTGATTTTCACATTTCTTTAGTCCATACTTATACTCATATGCTTAAATAATATTCTCACTTTTGTTAACTTGCTTGTCAGAATGAGTTCAAATGCCGACCCAAAGGTTAAACTGTTGAATGCTATTATTTAATATATAAAATGTAACATCTCTTGACCTACACTTGGCCTCTTGTATGGCAAGAATATATGAAAGATGGCTAAGAGAAAATATCAGGTATAAGAGAGTAAGTATAGTGTTCTATTACACTATTTTTCTCAATTTTAAAATGCCATCTTTCTCCAGTCAAATCAATTCAACAGTATGAAAATCTATGGAAAATGTACAATATTCTTCTATTTGGATCATTGTAAGCATAACTTAAAATGTTTAACTTTATTGTAGTATAATTTGTAGAACATAATGTCTATCTTTTGTAAAAGAACACTTAAGAAGTGGGTTTTTCAAGGTATGACCGAAACCCAGACACGAACATCTTTGTAATTGTATACCTCACAGTGGTATAATAAAATATTCATAAAATAAAATAATAAAATAAAATAATGAAAATAAATAAATAAATAAATTCTTCCCTCTCATATATGCCTTTTAGTAAGTTATTTTTTGTGCCTAAATATTCTGCATTTAAAAAGACTATAATATAATGGTACCATCATGAAGGTATATTTAAATTATTTAAGAAAATAAAATCTCTAAAACTTTTAAAAAAAATAAATGGGTTTTGTTTTTATTATTATGTAAAGAATTATGCATCTCCACATACTATATTTTAACTATTTCTGCACTCTAAAAGTGTCTTTACCATCCCTCTGTTATTAATCCTGATACCATATTCAGCCTCAGATTACATTACATCTTGATTAGATTTTACTTTGGAGTACCAAGGAGTATAATTGCTGTGCATATTCTGCCCATTATTTTTATAAGTAACTACCCAAACACTTCAAATCAACTCTGTCATTTCCATGCAATATGATCAAAATTAGTAACTTTATGTTTTAAATATTTCCACCATTTAAAGGATATTTCAATTCTTTATTGTTTTCTGCACATTTTATGTGTTTATTTCAAATTTTCTTGGAATAAGTCATTTTAAGTTATACCAACTCTTAAATTTTCATTTTCCCTTATTTTCAATCACAAGCTCAAACAGTCTTAAAAGCACATTCTGTATACAAGTCTTTATCAAACACAGTTTGGAATTTTTATAAAATGTTGATGATTAGTATATATTTTAATGAAATAATTCATAGAAAAATTTAATTAATTTATAAGCATTGTATAATAGTATAATTTTTATTTAATATATACTACAAATGATCACTTGATCACTAGGCATCCCATTATTCATCCATTTGCTTAAGTGGGCACTAATAACGTTTCCATTTGACCCTATCATGTGCCAGTGTAGCCAGTGGCATCTGCTTGCTTCAGGAATACGAAGAACCTCAAACAGTTCATTCAGTGTGTTGATGAAGAAGTCTGACCACCTTGTAGGTGGGCAGCCACATGATCTTTTGATGTCCTGTGGGATCCAGTAGGTAATGGCTCTAGTCCAGCAGTCAACTCCAAATCACATTACATATCCAGCACATCTGATTTTCAATGCCTTGGCAAACGAGACATCGTCCCTACTCTGGATCATTGATGGAGGTCGGAATTCTTGATTCCTTCTCTCACTTGATTGAGGAGTGATATTCCAAGAATAGTTCTTTCGATTCCTCTTTGGGAGACCAGAAGAGCGTTCTCATCCTGCTTTTGTAAAGCCCAGGTCTCTGAGGCATATATTAATGCAGGGAGAACAGTGGAGTCGAAGAGATGTGCCTGAGGCTGGAGGTTCTTTGTCCTTATAGCTATTTCTTTGATGCTGTTGAAGGTGTTCCATGCCTCTCTCTTCCACTACACAGCTCAGGTTTTAGGTCATTCATCATGTTGAATTCTTGACCTAGATACACAAATGATAGTATGTTCATTAATATAATATAGTAGTTTCAATTTTATGTGCACTTCACCGGTCACCAACATGCTAATTTCTACTTTTGATAAAATCTTGTTAATGATAGTTTTATCAACTGTACCTTTATTTTTACATCTAAGAACTCTTAATCTAAAATTTAAAATAAATATTCTTATATTCACTTCTTGTACATTTATAACTCTGTCACTTTATTTATTTATTTATTTATTTATTTATTTATTTATTTATTTATTTATTTATTTATTTATTTATTTATTTGCTTTTTGGGTCATACCCGGCAATGCTCAGGGGTTATTCCTGTTCTGCACTCAGGAATCACTCCTGGCGGTGCTTGGGGGACCATAAGGGATGCTGAGGATTGCATCCTGAGGGAGTTTGCCTTGCATCCAGGTCGGCCGCTTGCAAGGCAAACTCCCTACCTGCTGGTTTATCACTCCAGCCCCTAACTCTGTCACTTTAGTTTTTGTTATCTGTTAGATTTTATATTGGGACTCACGTGTTAAACAGACTTGTTTTTTTTCAGTATTTTATTATACCAGTGAGATATACAATTACAAAGATATACAATTAAAAGTTTATATTTGGGTTTTGGTCACACAATGTCCCAGCACCCATCCCACCACCGGTGCCCATCTCCCACCACCAACGTCCCCGGTTCCCTCCCCGCTGTACTAGCAGGCATTCCCACCAACAAAGGATGAGTGTTCCCTTTTCCCCACATCCACAACAGCACTTGTTGTTCTTGCTCTTTGAATATGTGCCAGTCTCTGTGGTGTAAAATGACATCTCATTGTTGTGTTGATGCATCTCTCTGATGATTAGTGATGATGTTTTTTTGGATATTCAAATTTCTTTCTTGTTGAAGTTTCTGTTCATTTCTTCTTCCCATTGTTTTGACGGGGGTTGTTTTTTTTTTCTTGTAAAGTTCCAAGCAGTGCCTGATATATCCTGGATATTAACCCCTTATCAGATAGGGATTGGGTAAATATTCTTTCCAATTCTTTGGACTGCCTTTGTATCTTAGTCACTGTTTCTTTTGAGGTGCAGAAGCTTTTTAGTTTCATTGCGTGACATATGTTTATCCTTTCTTCTAGTTGCTTTTTTTTTTTAATTTTTTTTTGGGTCTCACACCTGGCGATGCTCAGGGGTTTCTCCTGGCTCTGCACTCAGGAATTACTCCTGGTGGTGCTTGTGGGACCATATGGGATGCCAGGGATCTAACCTGGGCCGGCACAGGCTGGCCGCATGCAAGGCAAATGCCCTACCGCTGGGCTATCACTCTGGCCCCTCTTCTAGTTGCTTTGTTAGTGATGTTTCACCTTTGAAGATGCCTTTAGCTTAAATGTCGTGGAAGAAATATAGGAAATATGTTTTTCCTTCTCCTTTCCCCCCTTTTGGTAGGACTCCTCTCGGCTGAGATCCTTTCCTTTGGTGGGAGACATGGGCTCTCTTGTATGGTCCAAGTTCTCACCAGGCGGAGTTCTTTCATTATATTGATTACGGTGGTACTTCGCAGACATGGGGCAGAGCTGCTACTGGCTCTCCTGAACAGCCGCTCATGAGCGCCGGGAGGATGGTGGGTTCTAGCCCTGGCCACCACCCAGCAGAGCCTCGCAACAAGCCAGAAGACCCCCCCACTCCGAGGGCCTCCATTTTCCACATCGGACTTCTCTCGTCAGACCTCCACCCAGCAGACCAGCCTAAGTGCCCGGCTCAGGGCACTCTGCGCGGTTCATCAATAAATGCTGGACTTAGGGTGCCTACAGAGAGCTACCTCGGCAGAGCCTGGCAAGCTAACCGTGTTGTATTTGATATATGCCAAATACCAGTAACAATTATAGACCTCATTCCGAATAGATTGGGGCCTTTTATGTTCCTGGAGCAAGTAGATGCCATGGGCTCTACTAGCATGAACAGGACATATGGAGATGTTACTGGCCGCTCGGGCAAATCGATGATGAACCGGAAGACAGTGATACAGTGATACAGTGATGTTTTTCCTATATTTTCTTCAATGTACTTTATGGATTCAAGTCTGATATTGAGATCTTTAATCCATTATGATCTGATTTTTGTGCATGGTGTTAGACACAGGTCCAAATTCATTTTTTTACATATTGCTGCCCAGTTTTCCCAACACCACTTGTTGAAGAGGCTTTCCCTTACTCCATTTTGGACTCTGCACCTTTATCAAAGATTAAATGATCATGTGTTTGAGGTTGGTGTCAGGATACTCAATTCTATTCCATAGGTTCATAGGTCTGTTTTTATTCCAATACCACACTGTTTTAATTACTACTGCCTTGTAGTACAGTTTGAAGTTTGGAAAGGTGATGCCTCCCATCTTCTTTTTTAGATATCCTGGGGTTTTATTGTTCCATACAAATTTCAGGAGTGTTAAGAATGTCATGGTTATCCTTATAGGGACTGCACTGAATCTATACAAAGCTCTAGGGAGTATTACCGTCTTGACAATGTTGATTCTCCCCATCCATGAGCAGGGAATATGTTTCCATTTCCTTGTGTCCTCTTTTATCTCTTGGAGCAGTGTCTTGTAGTTTTCTTTGTACAAGTCCTTTACACACTTTGTTAAGTTGATTCCTAGGTATTTGATTTTCTATGGCACAATTGTGAATGGAATCGTTTCCTTGATAACCCTTTCTTCTCTTTCGTTATTTGTATATAGGAAAGCCACCACTTTTGGATGTTGATTTTGTATCCTGCCACTCTTCTCTATGTGTCTATTGTTTCTAGGAATTTTTTCGTAGAGAGTTTAGGGTTCTCTAGGTATAATATCATGTCATCTGCAAATAATGATAGCTTGACTTCTTCCTTGCCTATCTGGACGCCCCTTGATGTCCTTTTCGTCTCTGATTGCTATTATGGCAAGTACTTCCAGTACTGTATTGAATAAAAGAGGCGAGTGGGGCAACCTTGTCTTTTACCTGATCTAAGGGGGAAGGCTTTCAATTTTTCCCCATTGAGAATGATGCTTGCTGTGGGCTTTTGGTAGATGGCTATAACTATCTTGAGGAAAGTCCCTTCAATTCCCATTTTCTGGAGGGTTTTAATCATAAACAGATGCTGGATCGTGTCAAATGCTTTCTCTGCATCTATTAATAGGATCATACGGTTTTTATTTTTTTCTCTTATAGACATGATGTATTATTTTGATTGACTTGTGAATGTTGAACCATCTTTGCATTCTCGGGATGAATCCTACTTGGTCATGATGTATAATCTTCTTGATGAGTCTTTGGATTCTGTTTGCTAGTATTTTGCTGAAGATCTTAGCATCCGTGTTCATCAGGGATATTGGTCTGTAGTTTTCTTTCTTTGTGTTGTGTCTCCCTGCTTTGGGTATCAGGGTAATATGTGCTTCGTAGAAGCTGTTTGGGGAGTATTTCTGTTTCTTATATTCCCTGGAAGAGCTTGATAAGGACTGGCAGTAGGTCCTCCTAAAAGTTTTGGTAGAATTCACTAGTGAATCCATCTGGACCTGGGCTTTTGTGTTTGGGCAGACTTTTAGTTACTGTTTCAATTTCCTCGATGATGATAGGCTTATTCAGGTATTGCCGGTCTTCTTCTTTCAGCCATGGGAGGTTGTAGGACTTCAGGAATTTATCCATTTCTTCTAGATTCTTGTGTTTCACGGCATATAGGCTCTCAAAATAATCTCTGATGATCTCTGTAGTCAGGTTGTTTATATGGGCCTTTCTTGTTTCCTGATGAATGAGTGCAGAGCTATAAACATCTCTCTTAACACAGCTTTTGCCGTGTCCCACAAGTTCTTATAGTTGGTATCTTCATTTCATTTGTTTCCAGAAATCTTTAGATTTCCTGTTTGATTTCTTCTATGATCCATTGGTTGTTCAGCAGTGAGCTGTTCAGTTTCCAGGTGTTTGGTTTGGCTCCCTGTTTCTATGTACAGTTAAGTTCCATTTTCAGTGCATCATGATCTGAAAGATAGTTCACACAACTTCTACTTTTTTTTATTTTATTGAGGTATGCTTTGTGGCTCAGCATGTAGTCTATCTTAGAGAATGTTCCATGTGCACTAGAGAAAAATGTGTATTCAGCTTTTTTGGCATGAAAAGCCCTGTATATATTCACTAGCTCTCTTTCTTCCATTTCTTCCTTCAGGGCCAATATTTCCTTGGTGAGTTTCAGTCTTGTTGATCTATCCATAGTTGATAGAGCAGTGTTGAAGTCTCCAACTATTATTGTGTTTCTGTTAATGTCTTCTTTGAGGTCTCTTAGCAGTTGTTTAATGTATTTTGCTGGCCTCCTCATCGGGTGCATATATGTTTAGTAGTGTAATTTCTTCCTGGTATACATACCCCTTAATTAATAAGAAATGACCTTTGTTGTCCTTTCTAACCTTTTTCAACCTGAAGTCTATATTATCTGATACTATTATGGCCACACCAGCCTTTTTGGAGGAGTTGTTTGTGTGGAGAATGGTCTTCCAACCTTCGACTTTGAGTCTGTGTTTGTTCTGATTATTCAGATGTGTTTCATGTAGGCAGCAGAATGTTGGGTTCATTTTTTTAATCCATTTTGTCACTCTGTGTCTCTTAATTGGTGCATTTAGACCATTGACATTGAGAGAGATTATTGTCATCGGATTTTGTGCCATCTTTCTGTTTGTTCTTGTTGTGTTTTGGGGGTTTAGTCGTATTACAGTAGACCCTTCAGTCCTTCTTTTAAAGTTTGTTTTGAGTCCATGAAGTTCCTGAGTTGTGGCTTATCCATGAAGTTGTGTATCTTTCCTTCATATCTGAATGTGAGTCTGGCCGGGTACAGAATTCTTGGTGAGGCCTGCAGTTCATTGAGTCTTTTCACAATATCCCACCATTTTTTTCGGTCTCAGAGTGTTTCATCAGAGAAGTCTGCTGTAAATCTTAGGGATGTTCCTTTGTATGTGATTTCCTTCTTTGATCTTGCTGCTTTCAGTATTCTATCTCTATTTATAGTTTTTGTCATTTTTATTAAGATGTGTCTTGGAGTATTCTTGTTGGGGTTTCTTTTAGCAGGTATCCTACGGGCCTCCTGGATCTTGAGGCAAGTGTTTTTTAGTTCCGGGAACTTCTCAGCAATGATGGCTTTGACAGTTTCTTCTTCATCAGGGTTTTCTTCTTGCTCTTCTGGGACCCCAGTGATCCTATGTTTTTTCTTCTGACTTCATCCCGATTATTTCTTGTTGTCTGTTAGGTAATTGTGAGTCTTTTTAACATCTTCTGATGTTGTGTAGAGAATCTTTGGAACTCGTCTTCGAAATCACTATGTCTTTCTCAGGAGCTATTATTCTGCTATTGTGGCCTTCCACTGTGTTTTTGAATTTCATTTACCTCATTTTTAATATATGCCATTTCCATTTGCATTTTCTTCACTCCTTCTCTCCTGTCGTCTTGTATTTTATTGATTTTGCATTCCATTGCTTCTTTGAGTTCCTTATGCATCCTTAACAATTCTTTCCGAAATTCCTTATCAGAGAGGCTATACAGCTCATTGGTATTGCTTGGCTCATCTTGACTAGTGACTTCACTACTGAGCTTGATGGAATTTTTGTGTTGCTTTACCATTATGACTATTGTAGGTTGCAAATGTGAGTTCTTGGGTGACTAGATAGTACAGTTAGTAGGTGTCTGGGCTGTTTGTGGAGTTCGGGTGGGTGGCAAAGAGTGTAGGACCAAAGGTTCACTGGTACCTCATGCAAGATAGATAGTAAGAGGATCGCACAGACACGCTGCTTGCGGGTTTTAAGTTTTGGGTTGTGGGTGTAGGGTTCTGGCCTGTTCCCTGGGGCTGATTGGTTTCACAGAGAGGCAAGGATCACACACACATTTGTGGGGGAGGCTGCAATCATTCCCGGAAGCACAGGACCCAAGGGGTCCGGAGTGGAACCACGGCCGTTTGCCTCAGTTCCTGTTGATGGAAGTTCCGCTCTTCCCTGGGTCTGATTGGGTCTGCGGAGACACAAGAATCACACATACCCGTGGGGAGGCTGCAATTGTTCCCCGGAAGCACAGGGCCCAAGGGGTCCGTGATGGAACCAAGCACCGTTTGCCTCAGTTCCGTTGATGGAAGTTCCAGGTGTTCCCTGGGGCTGATTGGGTCCACGGAGACACAAGGATCACACACACACCTGTGGGGAGGCTGCAATTGTCGACTTGTTAATTTTTTAACATTGTAATACAACTGAAGAAATACCATTTGTTGATAAGACAGCCCTTTTTCTGCAGTTCTATACTCTTAAAAACTTTGTGTAAATTTCTGAAAATAACTAAATATATTCCTGACTCTTATTGATATTCATGTCAATCTTTACCTCATACCCAAATAGATTTTTTGTGTACAGCTTCCATATAAACATTTTCTTATGGAATATTGAGAGAAAATGTTTGTATATGTATTTACTATGATTCTAAACTACAGAGTAAGAGTAGTATTAGTTAACTGCTTAGATTTTATATAAAGATTTTGTCATAGATAATAAAGACTAAATCCATAATTCTTTAATTTGTTTACATAAATAACAGTTAGTTAAAAACATAATTTGTTTTCATCTATTTGTACAAATGAAATATTTCTAAAAAGTGCTATCCTATAACACTGTGCTAATGTCTTAAAACCTGCTGTCTTTATTTTTATGGTTTTAATGCATGTTTTGAAACAAGAATAAATCCTACATTTCTAATTGTTTTTCAGTTACTGATATTGTTCTGGGACCACTTCCAGTAGCACTAGAGAAAGGCAGGCCCAGAGGCATGAGCAATCATGAATTGTTCTTAATGCACACATTATTTATTGACTATTTTTATTTATCACTTTTATGTTTTATTGTACATTGTTCTTATTCTAAATGTGCATTCACCCTTAATTACTACATAAAGTACTATGAATAAAAGCTGATGCTTAATGGAAATATAAAATTTATGATCATTTCATGCCTTGGCATGGCAACTAACAAGAGCATGTTTTAATTTCTTTATCTCACAATGTCCAAGATACTTAAAACATCATGATATGATATAGTGCAAAGAACAAAAGATCAAGTATTAGAGAATTTGGCTCAATTTGTGTATTTGACACTTATTAGAGTTATAACCTAAAATGTGTCACATAAGTTTCTCGGAAACTGAACTCACTAATTGAAAGCTAGATGTGGCCATTGTAATTCTTTCTAAATAATAAACTGTGATGAGAATAAAATTTTAGAGTATGGGGAAATATTTCAAATAATTTTATAAGGAGACTTTGCTTCTTACAATACACATGACTTTGGATAAAACACTTATTACTTGTGTCTCTCTTTCCTAAACTGAATTCTTCAGAATCTGAGCTGTGTTAAAAGTCCCAGTATGTTTCTAGCACTCAGTTGCCTTTGGCTACTTCCCAAACAAATGCTAATAGAAATGAAAATTAAAATAAGATATTTGATTTTTATTAGTACTGGTCTATATTGCAGAATAACTGTATTATAGTTTAGACTTTGTTAAAATAAATGGATAAATTTATCACAAATTGTTTTTCCCAGGTTTAAGTATAATTAGATGTAAGATAGGGATAATTAAAAATTGTTCTCAATTATTTATTCTTGCTCTGGCATTCAAAAAATGCTATTATGGTGGGTATACTAAATTTTTTTTTTTGCTTTTTTTGGGTCACACCCGGCAATGCTCAGGGGTTAATCCTGGCTCTGCACTCAGGAATCACTCCTGGCGGTGCTCGGGGGACCATATGGGATGCCGGGGATCGAACCCGGGCCGGCATGAGCCGGCCGCGTTCAAGGCAAACGCCCTACCTGCTGGGCTATCGCTCTGGCCCCCGTAAATATTAATTGTATCTTAGTAAATGTGTTTTCCTTCCTCATTTTTCATCAGCACAGATTTCACACCCATAACAAGTACACAAACATTCATGCTTAAAGGGCTAAAGCGAATAGAGAGGAAGAAGAATTAGAACTGGTGAGAAAGAAAAAGAGATTAAACTTAAACTCTAGAGAATTTTGCTTGTTGTGATTTTTAAGTCTTTTAAAAATGCAATTATATTAAAAATGTACTTTTAATAAACTGCTATTTTTGTAGCAAGTTTCTTTAGTAGATCTTCAACATTGTGCAAGATCATCATAGGTGAATACATATACAAAAATATTTGCCACCTTTAAAAATTTCTCTATTTTATTTTTAAGGATTAAAGTATCTTTTTTCTTTAGCTGAAGAGAGTGGGATACAAATTCTTGATTATATGCAAACTCTAGTCTGTGAATTGGAAAGACTGCAGGGTATGTCTAGTGACAATGAAATGATTCCACAGGGACAGAGGCAATGAATCAAATTATTGTACTATCACTCTGTGTGGAAGGAAATTGCATGAGCTGTCAAGTATAGACCAAAAAGTAAAACTTTGGCTTATGATATTTATTATTACTTTTTTTTCGAAAAACAATACGACTGGCAAAATGAAACAACAGCTATAGTATGCAAGGGCATTTTAATCACTTCCAACAAATGACAAAAAGCCATTACCTGAAGTTTCACATTTGATGATTCTGTACCTTCTGGGGACAGGAGATAAATGAAGGAAATCTGACTCCTTTGTGCTTTATTAGTGCTGGCATTCCTTTTCTTGGGCTTGACAGCTGCTAATGAATTGAACATAAAAAAGAAGCTTAAAAGTATCTTTTATATACAGTTTTACTCAAAGAGATTTTGAGACACATCTATCAGAAGTAGGAAAAGGTAAGTGAATCTAAATCATATGATTCCATAACACCATTGTTGGTTCATTAGTTTATTTAGCTCTTTTTTTTTACATGTAAAAATAATTCAGATATTACACCAGATACATGAAAAAAAATGTAACTAATCCCATGCGACTGTTCATTCACACAGGATTCCATTCAGCATTCTTGAACAAAAAGTCTCTAGAGTATATGAGATCATTTTATGCAAGTTATCTTTATTCGTAAATCATCTATGATGGTATGCTTTGATATGATTCTTAAAAGAGGTCATGGTTTATAGACAGATTACTTTTATCTTTTTTTTCTATTCATATTATCTTCCCTTATCCAGAACATGTAATTATTACATGACTTTTGTCTTCTGAAAGAAAAATACTGAATTTCAAGTTTCCTTTACATATTCAAATTAAGATGAAATATGTATATGTTATCACTATTTAGGATAAGTCAAATTAATAAATACATTCAAATCACTATATCACTGTCTTCCCGCTCATCATCGATTTGCTCGAGCAGGCACCAGTAACATCTCCATATGTCCTGTCTCATGCAAGTAGAGCCCAAGTGTACCTGCTTGCTCCAGGAACATAAAGAGCCTCATACCATTCCATCAGGTCATGGGAATGAGGTTTATAATTGTTACTGGTATTTGGCATCTCAAATACGACACGGGTAGCTTGCCACGCTCTGTCGTGTGGGTAGCATACTCTTGTAGTCATCTCTAAATCCAGCATTTATTGATGAACTATGCTGCGCGAGCCAGACTGTGATAGGCTGGTCTGCTGGGTGGAGTTCTGACAAGGGGAAGTCCAGATGTGGAAAATGGAGGCCCTCAAGGAGTGGAGGGGGGTCATCTGGCTTGTTGTGAGGCTCTGCTGGGGTGGCGGGCCAGGGATAGGACCCTCCATTCCTCCCGGGTGCCTCGTGAGTGGCTGGGCACAGGGACAGCCAGTATTAGCTCTGCCCCTTGTCTGTGAGTCTCTGGATCAGCATACTTGGCCGGATTTCTACATTCAAATTTGCAACATAATTTTGAATGCATGTTTCTCAACTTGAGAAGATGTAATTGACTAATGGAAATTGTCATGGCAAAGTGCAAGAAGGGTCATCTTTGAGGATGAAACTGAGGGAATGAAAAACTATACTTTAGAGGGAAATCTGAAGCAGCTTGAATTGGAAGATCAAATCAAATAAAGTTACATGAATAAACTGATGAGCAAAAGTGCTACTCTATTAAGGGTAAAGTTCTAGCTTGTTGGAAGCCAGAAATGTTGAAGACTAAGAAGATAAGATAGTTATCAAGAGAGATGAGATCAGTACAGATGACCAAGAATGTTCATTAACTCTATCTCTCCAAAAAGTCAAGAAACAATAGAGTTTAGTATGAGAGACCAGGATATGTATAGAATTTTTTATAACAGTTTTGTGCTTAGTGAGCCATTGTGATTTTAGCTTTATTTTCCAGGTTAAATTTATTTAATAAAATAACTGACTAAGAAATAATTATGTAGGAACCAGTTATAGTACAACAGGTAGGGTGTCTGCCTTGCATGCCGCCAACCAGGGTTTGATCCATAGCATCCCATATTGCTCCCTGAGCACTGCCAGCAATGGTTCCTGAGTGCAGAGCTAGAAATAACCCTGCGCATCACCAGGTGTGATACAAAAGTAAAAAATATATATAAATAATAAAAAAGGCAAAAAAAAGTGACTCGGGTCAGCTAGTCAGGAAGAATTTGAAGTGAACCTCAAACCAGCAGAGGCACACATCTGTGCCAATAGATAATTCTATAATTATTTCAGACTGCTCTAGTTCCACAATCCTTACTTTATGTTATGTTTCTTTGTTTTCAGAACATGGGAATGAACTGATAAGGAGAAGAGAAAAGATGACGCATTGAAAATTGCTAAGGTGGTTTATTAAAGTCAAGCTGTTAACACCCTTGACACTAGATAGAATATTATACATTTCCAGGAAAAAATTAATGAACATATGATGTAACTCTAGGTTGATTACTAATTTGCAAAAGAATAAGCAGAGCTTGTTTTTAAGAATATTGTTCAGTTATTTAAATTTTCTTATCTTTTTGTCTAGGTAAGATTGCTTTGCATTTAACACCTTTTTTTTCAACTATTTCTGAAAACCGTCTTTATTCCCACAGGGGGAAAGACTATAAAATCAAATCAAATCATCTATACAATCTTGATAGAATCTTTTCTGTAAGTAAACACTTCGATAGATTCTGTGAAAATGAGGCATTGTGTTTCTTATCATCTTTTTATTAACAGTCCTGATTTCCCTCATTAGATCTCTTTGGGAAGAATAGGATGTTTGTATTTCATCAAAGCATATTTATAGTTGAGAAGCTAGGGAATGAAGAAGTATCTTACTCCAGATCTGATTGGTTTTGTTATCTGATTGGTTTTACCATTACATATCTTAAATGTAATGTTTTTTATATTTTATATACATTTTATAAATACTTTATATGCTTTATTAAATTTAATACTCATAGTCATGTATAGACCATATTATCATAATTGATGTTGTCACAATATTAATAGGAGACACTAGGGAAGATCTTTTCAAGATCATGTAGGAATACAAAGTCATACTATAGGTTATTCATGTATTATTATAATATTCTAATTTATTAACTTTGGCTGCCAGTAATTGCATAACATTGGGATAACTAATTCTAGAAATATGTGATAAAGTAATACATTTTTAAGAAACTAAAATGACATTTTTATATTATTATGTCAAATATATTAGTTTAAATTCATTTAAGATGTGCCTTTATGTTTGTTGTGTGGATTTGTGCAAGTGTATCAGTCATTTCTAAATAGTTTTTGCTATAACTTCAATATCTCTATATTCATCATGGAGAAGTAAGTTATTGAAAACACACCATGTAGTGTAAGATAAAGGGAATATCTCTGTCTCCATTCCTTGTCTGGATCTTCCTTGTTTATAGTCTGCTTTGGCATTATAATGCATTCCATTTCGGGACTATGTTGGTTCATGTGGTAGTTATTAATGCTGCAAAAGTATTTCCATCTTATGGCCTTTCAAATTTTCTGTAGTGTCTTAACAACCTGTGGTTGGGTCAGGATATGTTACTAGTTCTGGCTGATGAAATAGGAATTAAAATGACGTGTATCACTTTCAAATTAAGCTTTAAGACCTAGATTTGCCATTACTATGCTATACCACACTCTCCATCTGTAATTACTCAAGGGGCTACTTTGCTGGGAAGAACTATAGTAATACAAACTCAATAGAAGTCAGGCAAGGTGTGAGTTGGAAATAAAGATTTGTTGTTTTAAATCATCAAAATCTGGAGGTTGATTATCATTGCAACAACTTAAAATATACAGACTGCTATGATCCATATGTTACATGTCTACATTATATGCTAAAACACACCATATTTTGTAGGAATTTTCTTTCCTTGTTTTTGTTGTTGCAAGTTTTAACTACTCTACTGACTTCACTAATGACATCTTTCTTCCTAGATAGTGTTGCACAGGTCCTTAAAACAAAGATATCTGAGTACATTTAAATTTGCAATTCAAATGCCAAAGCATCATCAAGATCTGAAAAGCAACCCAAGTGCCATATTACAAAATGAATGGAATAATGAAGATGTGGCTTATAAAGAGTAAAGTACTACTCGATTAAAAATAAAGACTAAGTCTTGTCTTCAGAAACACACAGATGGAGCATGTGTTTAACAAAGTGAAATAAGTAAACTATTCCTAGAAAGCTAAATACTGAATGTTTTACCCCCTGTGGGCCACACGTATTGAGTTAGGGATTGGTTCTGACTCTGTGCTCCACTGAAAACTTATGGGGGGTACTTTAAGACTAGATGTGGTCCCAGAGATCAAACTTTGTTGGTTCTGTGAAAGGTAAGCTCCTAACTGCTGAATTATTTCTTTCTGCTTCCAAATATTCATTTATTCAAATGTAGACTGTAGAAAAGTTGAGCCAGAAAAATATAGAAATGCAGACAAATTCTTGGATGATTCAAATTGAAGAACTAATATTTCCTAGAATGAGTCCATTGTTCTGTCGGAGGGATATTGGTACTTTGTGGTAGCTGAAGTGTATTACCTTAATAGATATAAATAGTAATACTTATATGTACATGAGTGTACATATAAATCATTGTCACTGCATCAGTATCACTGTCTTCCTGTTCATCATTGATTTGCTCAAGCGGGCACCAGTAACATCTCCATATGACCTGTCTCATGCAACTAGAGTCCAAGGGCACCTGCTTGCTCCAGGAACATAAAGAGCCTCAAACCATTAGATCAGGTCATAGAAATGAGGTCTATAATTGTTACTGGTATTTGGCATATCAAATATGACACAGGTAGCTTGCCAGGCTCTGCTGTGCGGGTAGCATACTCTTGTAGTCATCTCAAAATCCAGTATTTATTGATGAATTGCTCTGCCGCTTGCGGCTGCACGAACCGGGCTGTGATAGGCTGGTCTGCTGGGTGGAGTTCTGACGAGGGAGAAGTCCAGATGTGGAAAATGGAGGCCCTCATGGAGTGGGGAGTCGTCTGGCTTGTTGTGAGGCTCCTGCTGGGGTGGCGGGCCAGAGCTAAAACCTGCCATCCCTCCTGGGCGCCTCATGAGCGGCTGGGCACAAGGGAGAGCCAGTAGCAGCTCTGCCCCATGTCTGCGAAGTCTCTGAATCAGCACACCTGGGCCAGATTAAAAAAAAAGACTGCTGCAGGGTGGATCTTAATGAGCCGGGCTGTGATAGACCCGAGTACATATAAATAGGCATATATAAATAGGCAAGTATGTGCATTTATAAACAAACATTACCAAAGTGATTATTTCTCATTTTAGACAAAATTTGACTATTGCATTCTTTGGAACCCAATATTAAATTGCTTTAGTGGAAGGAACTAATTGTGTTACATTTTTATTGATATCTCTTACTGAAGAAGATTTTGATTTTTTAATGGTTGCAAACTAACTGTAACCTCTAGTTATATTACATGATATTTGTATTTCATTATATAAAAGAAAGTTGTATGAATCTCACGTAAAGAGATTCAGTGTTAAGTCATAGTTTTTAAATTAACAGTAGCATTTGATGATCTGAAGTTTATTGCTCTGAATTCGATAAATGACAATAAAATAAAATGGCATCTCTTTTTCAATAAAATGGCATCACTCTTTTCTTTTATCTCTTCCTAAAACTATATACTTTGATTAGCATTTAAACTATTCTTCATATTCCATATTATTACATTTTATTTGCCTTAAACTTCCTGCAAGTTTTTTATTTTAATTGATATTATTTTACTTGGATATTTTATTTACATTTGCAGATACATCATATTATTGCTTAAGTTGGGCAATTACTTTTTCCTACATGGTGTTGCATATCATAAAAGTCAATGTATTGTTTCACATGCATAAAGTAACACATAAGTAATGCATTTTACATTAACAGATATGCCTTCAATTTCTTGAAATTCCTCCCGTTCTATTCTTTATTCATTAGCATTTCACATAAAGTTAAATGGTTTCTTTTTTCAGACCCTTAAAACTGAATCTTCATTTTCAGATGAAAAACTCTTTTAATGTTTTACTCCTTTGAGATGTAAATATGTAAAATAATTATAACAATTAGTATGATATATGGTATAAGAAATTATGCCCAAATCTTGTATTTTAACTCAGTACTATTTGTGTTCTCTACAAGGAACATTACACAATGATTTTTCTATTTGAATAGCAAAAAAGGAGTTACACTGCTTCACCTTGTCATCCTAAGCCCTAGTTTAACAATATGTGATTTCCAGGATTGCTTTGGTGTCCACATGTAGCAGTCAGAAAAGTAACAGCAAGGGTGATATCTCAAGCATATTTTTCTGGAGAAAAATGACAAAATATATTATGTCAAGACTGACATATCTGAACCTCATTCATATATCTAGGTAATTGAAATGAAGTGTAAACAGAGAGATAAACTAATCTCTGACATTGCTAAGGGAATTACTATTATTTTGACTGCTACTGCATGCCCCAAAATCCAGAAATTTGTTTTTTTTTTGTTTTTCTTTATATCTTAAGACTCAAGATTGATCATGACATGGATTTTATAGATATGCATAGTAATTTAACGGTCATTATTTTGTTCTTGTAGTTTATCATAGTTTGAGAGATTTTTACCGTTGATGATGTGATATTTTTTTTGTGAGATTTGGTAACAACATGGTGTTCTCAGGGTTTTACTTGTAACTGTACTCCTGGCTGCCTTAGAGGGCCATATGTGGAGCCATGGATCATATCTGGGTCAGTCACATGCAAGTCAAGCACCCTACCCATGGTACTATCACTCTGGCCATGATAATGTTATATGTTTTAATAAATATTTAATAAATATTCAGCAACATTTCAAGAAAAATTAAGTATTCAATATTGATAGAAATTATTGTGAATTAGTATGGTTGCAATTAAATCTTGACAATCAAAAAATTTAACCATGCTGTGTGATATAATATTGCTTACAACCATCTTTTCTTTTCCTAAAAGAACATTCTCTTTAGCAATACATACTAGAAATCAGTAAATTGACCACTGAGATGTCAAGTTAGGGAAAATAAAATCTCAGTAATCTAGACAGTAACATACACACAATATATACATATATATATATATATATATATATATATGTATATATATATTTGTATTTTAGCATGTATTTGACATATTTTTCTTGAAAACATAATTATGCATTCTGTTTAATACCATGCAATTAAGACTGGAAGTTAATATAAGTTCTTGAAAAGGGTGTTACCAAATAATCACTGAGATACTTTTAATCTGCCCATAACAATTACATAGCCTGATAGACTTCAAAGCAGAAGAAAGCATGGCATTTCAAAATATTATCTGTTGGCTCTTTTTCATATTATCTTTTAGGTTTTGTGTTCACCATTATTTAAAATAAATAAGTTCAGGTCCATATAAGTAGCACAATGGGCAGGGTCTCATTATAGCTTGGAGAATGCCATGCTAGGTCCACCAAGCACTTCTGGGAGCACCACCAAGCACCCCTAATCATGTAATTAAAATTTTATATGTTTTAATAGAATTATCCACAAAGATACGTGTGCCCAGGTTTAGATGAGAATTCTAAGTGTATTTTTTGAAAAGATCAGATTTTCTGTCATTCTACTGATGTCAAATAGATTGGAATGGGTAATGAAATCTAAGTTACTTCAGTTTTATTATCAGTGGTAGGCCAGATTCCAGAGACTACAAATATATTCCTCTGAACAAATCTCATCATGGTATGTGTTCTAAGTTAGAGCTAGCTACCGATGCAAATATCTTGTGGAAGACATTTATCATTGAAATTTTCTGTTTTGTTGTCCGCTTCCGTCACTAGACTCTAAGTTGAGCAGAAGTGATTCTGATGTCTGGCATGCAGTAGTCACTCAAATGTTTATTGAACTGAATATAAGCTAAGTGAGAGGAATTGTAATTAGAACATTGAATGAGCTGTTTGGGGACACATCACATGCTTTTGTTTATGGATGACAACTTTTGTTTTAGAAACTAAGCAAAACTCTGTGTGCTAAGTATGCTGTACATGAACTCATTTCACTTAACACATAATCTTTCATATTGCAGGAAGCAGAAAGTATTTTACATTTCAAAACAGCTCACACTGAATAGGCTTAGATCTCACTGAAATATACGTTAGCTTTGAAAGACTCAGGGTTCAGACCATGTTTTAAAAGTTGAAGTACCAATAACAAAAGATAAAGAAAAGAGTTTTGAGTTACATTGAAAAAAATTTAAATATCTGATTTAATTTTTACATTGAGCGTGTCTTTGTAGAGGTAAAAATATTTTTTTTGGCATTACTTACGGTGATTGTGAGTAAATTGCTTTAACTTTTTTTGTTTTTTTGAATAAAATATATAATAATGTAGGAGAATCTAATCCACATATACATCTAAATATATCTATACCCATATATGCTATAGATACTTCCCTTGTCTCTCTTCTCTATCAAAATTATTGGGGAAAAATAGCTATTTTAACCAAATAATGTAATAGATTTCATACATTAAATGTAGAAGCACCAAAATGCATTTAAAATATATGTATCTGTCAACAGTTGTGGGTTACTTTACCTCAGATTTACCAACCAGAAGTCAGAATACTCAAGAAAGTAATGTAGTATTCTTTGTGAGATTGATTTTATATTTCCTACTATTTTCTGTAGATTTTTATTTTAGTAGTTGTGATTAAAATACTACGCTTGATCTTAGCCAAAAGGCCGAGAGACTTACAGATATGGGGCAGAGCTGCTACTTGCTCTCCCTGTGCCCAGCTGCTCACGAGGCGCCGGGAGGGATGGGGGTTCTAGCCCTGGCCCGCCATCCCAGCAGGGCCTCACAACAAGCCAGAAGAATCCCCCCCCACCCCCACTCCATGAGGGCCACCATCTTCCACATAGGACTTCCCTCTCGTCAGTACTCCACCCGTAGCAGACAAGCCTATCACAGCCGGCTTGCGCGGCTGCTTGTGGCCGCGTGGTTCATCAATAAATGCTGTGTTTAGAGGTGACAACAAGAATATGCCACCACACGGCAAGCCTGGCAAGCTGCCCGTGTTGTATTTGATATGCCAAATACCAGTAGCAATTATATTAGGTCATTCCCATGACCTAATATAATTGTCTGAGGCTCTTTATGTTCCTGGAGCAAGCAGATGCCCTTGGGCTCTACTAACATGAGACAGGACATATGGAGATATTACTGGTCCCCTCTCGAGCAAATCAATGATGAATGGGAAGACAGTGATTAAAATACTTCTGCGGCCAGGAATGTATCTCAAGTGTAGAATATAGTATATCTATTTGCCTTTGTGAGTCCATAAGCTTGAGCCCCATAATTAAAAAGTAGAAAAGAAATAAAATATATCAGAGTATAAATTGCTAAATTTATTCTAGCTATCCAATGCGACTTTAAAAATATTCCTTTAAAGAATAACATTTTTCCAAACATAAATGTACCTGTCCTATCTTGTGTTAATAGCTGATAGCAACCATGATTTTTAGAATTACAGACATTTTCAAAGAGTGCATAGAAAGAAATTTTCATGCACTACTATTCAATTTTACTAATTTTATCAAAAATGCTACTAATACTTTTTGACAATAAAACATTTAACATATATATTTATGTTTTCAGAGGAAATTATTCAATGAAGGTGGACATATTGTTAATAAACAGAATAATCCCCCATGACGAAATGTAATTAACAAGGTTTGGGATTTGGAGAACTTGAACAGCAAATACAATTCCATATAGGGGATCTGCTATTTTCAATTACTTAGGTTGTATTCCCATGTGTGTTTTGACAATCGGTGCCGGAAGACATGTCACAGATTTCAGTTCCAGCTCATCTCCACTTATTATCACTAAACTTGTCAACCAAAAAGAAATGACCCCTCATTCAGACCATGTGAAATAAGAGAGGAAAGTACTGGGGAGGTTCAAAAGCTACCACCTTACAAACTGGTTTCAATTTCTCCTTGACTTTTTCTCCTGCCATCTCCGTGCATTAAGTCTTTTCTGGGACTTTTCCTTTAATTTATGCAGTACATTTCTATTTCTCGTGGGTCATTTGGAGGAATGTATTCTGTTGTTCTCTGTTCTTTGTTTGACTAGCTGTCAGCACTTCACCTCCTTTTTCTGCTTGCTGTCATATATACAGAGGAAAGTAAGCAAAACTTTAGGTTCAAGTTAATTGCACAGAATATTTAAATGCAGTTTGCTGGATATTCATTTTTAGCTTAAGAAATTAGAGATTGGCTCAAATATGGTCAATTAAACTGTGATCTGAAAATACTAAGTGATGGGGGAAAGGGATTCTTCATATAATGGTGAAGGGATCTTTCATTCTGGATGTTGGCTTTATGTACTAGCATTGGAAGTATTATTGGTACTATTATAATAAAAAAATCATATCTAGAAAAAGAAATTAATGTTTAAAACAATATTCCCTATGTCTTTATGCATTTACTTTGCCTTGAATTTTGGTAGGAATTTACTCTTATTTAGACAGAGAGTTTTTAGGATTATTAAAACAGAGATGAACTTACAGATTTGGTGAGATGACTAAATGAAGCAGATAAACACTTACCAGTGACTTGCTATGTTTCTCCTCCAAATTGGGAGGGGGTGGTTATGTCTACTGAATATTGGAAGTTCTGTGTTTGTTTAACTAAAAGGACATTTGGTTTTGCCCCATGAATATTTTGGGCCTCACTTTCACTAGATACAAACTTTATGAAGTGCCTGGAACATAGTAAGCATATTATAATGTTTAGATAGACAACATGAATAAGCAAAATTAAATTATATTCTTCTATTTTATAATTATCTTACTATCATAGATTGCTATATTGGCCCTTTAACTGCCTCACAGCTTTCAGTTCACAAAAGAGTGGTCATGGTGATTATATAGAAGGATGATAGATGTTGAAATATTTATGTTTAGAAGTCATGAGTACTTCTTACAGAATAAATGTCAAAATGTTAAAGAATGAAATGTTTTTTTTGTTTTCTTTTTACCTGTCCATCTGACCTCTCCTTCATACTCTATTACTCAGTCACCCTGCTTGAGCATTTGGCTAAGCGCTTTATCTTTTTTTTTAGCGTGACCACTACCAGAAATATTCTTCTTTTAATATTTGAATAGTTTGCTCCCTAAGAATTGGGAGATCCATTTTAAAATTAGATGTTTTCAGGGATTTATATATGGTAGATAACAATTGAATAATACTTGATACTTCTTTTCATTCTAGTATCATAATGATTGCATGATTTTCTACCCCTGTTCCTTGGCTTTTTGCTTTTTCAATGTGAGTTACTAATAGAATATTACAAATTATTTCTGCTTAAATGTTAGTGTAGTACACGCCTCTCCATTTTGTACATTTGTTATCCAAAATGGTCTTTCCACTTGTCCAAGAAGAAAGACATGATATTCCAAGCATAACTCTTCCGATTCCTCTTTGGGAGACGCGGATAGCATTTTCATCCTGCTTCTGTAGGGCCTAGGTGTCTGAGGCGTATGTTAATGCAAGGAGAATGATGGAGTTGAAGAAATGTTCCCGGAGCCGAAGATTCTTTGTCCTTTTAGCTATTTCTTCAATGCTCTTGAAGGCATTCCATGCCACTCTCTTCCTCCTGAGCAGCTCAGGTTTTAGGTTTTACACCATGTTGACTTCTCGACCTAGGTACAGATAACTGCTGCATTCAGGATGTTTATTCTGTTGAGAGTGAATGGGGCCTCTGGAACTAGTTCAATTTTATGAACACAGTTTTGTTGAGATTCGGGCTGTAGACCTATCTTTCCAATTTTCGTTCAAAATCAGCCAGCTTTTTGTGCCACTTGACTAATGTTTGGTATTGTTAGAACAATGTCATCAGCGAATCGGATGTGGTGTAGTTGCCGACCATCTATCTTCACTCCCATTCCTTCCCATTCTAATTGTCACATGATGATCTCGAGGGTGGCACTGAACAGTTTTGGTGAAATGATATCACCCTGATGAACTCCTCTTTTGACATCAATGATCATTTCCTTGTAGAATGGTGAGATCCTGGTGGTGAATCCATAATACAGCTCACGAAGGATCTTGATGTATTGGGTTTGAACGCCCTGTTTGGCTAGGGCTTCGATGACTGCTTCAGTCTCAACAGAATCAAAGACTTTCTTTAAATCAATGAATATGAGACAGAGCAGCATCTTGAACTCCCTACAAACCTCAATGAGCCTGGTTTCTGTGTGGATATCGCCAATTGTGCTGAATCCTTTTCAGTAGCCAGCTTGCTCGCATGGTTGTCTTTCTGTTTTTTTTTAACTTTTTTATTTTTACAATTACAAAGATATACAATTAAAAAGTTCATATTTGGGTTTTGGTCATACAGTGTACCAGCACCCATCCCGCCACCGGTGCCCATCTCCCACCACCAACGCCCCCGGTTCCCTCCCCTCCCCCAGCCCTGCTCCATGGCAGGTTCTTTATTTTGTTCCGTTTCTCTCTCTTTCTCTTTTCCTTCCCCTCCAGACTATGGATTACAGAACATACATTAAAGGGTTTTCATGTGTATCTTTTTGCCTCTATTCTCGACAATTGTTAGCACACTGTTCCATTTTCTGTCTTACCTAGCCTCTGACTCCCAAACGTTTGTGATAATTTCCACCTTTGACAAGACCTCCTGATATATGTTTCACTTGACCTTGGATATTGGTATCATAATATGTACATATATATTTATGTTATACAGATAAATGCAGTAATTCTGTGTCTGTCTCTCTCCTTCTGGCTAATTTCGCTCAACATAATCTTCTCCATGTCCATCCATTTATAGGCAAATTTTATAACTTCATTTTTCCTAATAGCTGCATAGTATTCCATTGTGTAGATGTACCAAAGCTTCTTTATCCAGTCATCGATTTTCGGGCACTCTGGTTGCTTCCCAATTCTGGCTATTGTGAATAATGCTGCTATGAACATAAAAGTAGGGATGGTGTTTCCACTCGCGTATTTTTGGTTTCCCAGAGTAGATTCCCAGGAGTGGTATGGCTGGGTCTCTAAAATGGCAATGTTATAGTTAATTTTAAGAAAGCAAGTTAATCTAAGGTAAAAGTAGATAAATAAACCAAGAAAAGTTATAGATTTAATATCTTTATAGTTTGCCCTTAATTTTCTTTTGTCTTTTTTATAGATTAATTTTTTTCCTTTTATGCATTATTTGTTTAATTTGTTGGTTCCTATATTTCCTGCTAAAATTCTGATATTTGTTAAGCATATCACATACATGTAGATCAGAGTTTCTTCATTATTTGATGTTTAATTGTGATAATCACTACAGAAATCTAAAAGAATAATTGAAACCCTTCTTAATCTGTTTCAGTGTGCCTTTAAATAAGATAAAAAGTAATTCTAATATCATAGTCCTTATATTTTACTCTCATCCTATTTAAGAAAAGCCACAATATAATCAGAAAATAAAGAAAAAATATATATAATATATATATATATATAATCAAATTGCTACCATGCTGTAGGATTTAGCCAAATATAACCGTATTTGGGTTATAGCCAAGTATGAAAGAAAAAAGTATATTATCTCAAAACCCCCAAAGTTCACTTTATCTAAACAAAATTAGTGATTTTTCCAGTTGATTATTTGACTAAAATTTGTGAACAGTCTCTGCATTGTGAAATAACATATGACCTGCTTTGAAACTGCATTTTTATAATCATTCTGACTCCATGCATGATTAGTTATTTAAATTAATGTTAGTTGTTCTCAATGTCCATTCAAACTGAGGTCACTTGTTTTGTAGTGTGAGAATTCATGCATCCCCATGACAGGAAATTATTGTTTTCATTATTACACACCACCAAACATGCTCAGCATCAAAATTTGGTACAGAAACAAAAGTGTTAATGTGGCAAAGAATTGCTTGCAGAAGATGCAACTTAATAAGCAATTTCAAATACTTATGGTCTGTGCGCCCTCAGTAGCAAATATGCTGGGACATGGCATGCATTCCCAAGAAATTCTGAAGTTTTAAGAGTCATTTAAATACTCAGGGCTGAATTAGAATTTAACGTTGAGATTCCAAAATAAAAGGATGGGTCATGGAGGGGGTAATTTTTTCTCAGTAGATGAGTTCTCTATCATAAACTATCTAAACTAAACCATGGCAAAATTGCCAACCTCACAGAATCAAGTCACTATTATCTTTTATAAACAAACAGAACCCACAATAAAAAAAAATAATCTGATACAAAAGATTGAAAATATGCATTTTGTGTTTGTGTTTTGGGTCATATCTTATAATGCACTAGACTTTCTCCTGACTGTTTGCTCAGAGCAAACTCCAGCTGCTTTTAGGGGAGCATAAGAGATGCCAATGATAAAAATTATTGCTGATTGTGTACAAGACAAGTGTCTTATGTACTGTTTTCTCTGTTTTTGAAGACATGCATTTTTATCTTCATTATTTAAAAATTAATATGAAATATATCTTCTATTATAATATGTACATTAATACATAACTTGATCACTTGATATCTAATTATTCATCAATTTTCTGGAGCCAGCACCAGTAACATTTCCAATTGACCCTATCACATGACAGTGCAGTCCAGTGGCATCTGCTTGCTTCAGGAAGATGAAGAGCCTCAAACTGTTCAGTGTCTTGATGAAGAAGTATGAACATCTTGTAGGTGGGCAACCACGTGATCTTTTGACATCCTGTGGGATCCAGTCGGTAATGGCTATAGTCCAGTGGTCGTCTCCAAATCACATTACATGTCCAACCCATCTAATTTTCGACACCTTGGCAAATGAACAGTGTCCCTGAATCTTAGACGGAGGTCAGAACTCTGGATTCCTTCTCTCACTTGAGTGAGATAATTCAAGTTGAGATAATTCACTTTAGTGAAGCGTGATATACTAAGCATAGCTCTTTTGATTCCTCTTTGGGAGACCTGAATAGCATTCTCATCCAGCTTTCGCGTCCCAGGTCTCCGAGGCATATGTTAATGCAGGGAGAATGGTGGAGTCAAAAGGATGTGCCTGAGGCCTGAGGTTCTTTATCATTTTAGCTATTATTTTTAATGCTCTTGATGCTATTCCAGCGGCTCTCTTCCTCCTGCACAGCAAAGATTTTAGGTCTTTCATCATGTTGAGTTCTCAACCTAGGTACACATAACTGTTGCATTCAGAATGTTTGTTCTGCTGAGAGTGAATGGGGCCTCAGAAACTAGTTCATTTTTCATGAACATAGTTTTGTTCAGCTATAGACCTAACTTTCCTCATTCTTGGTCAAATCAGCCAGCATTAGTGCCGCTTGGCTAATGTTTGGTGTTGTTAGAATGATGTCATCAGCGAAACGGAGGTAGTGTAGTTGCTGATCATCTATCTTCACTCCCATTCTTTCCCATTCAAATTGTCACTTACGTTCTTCATGGTGACACTGAACAGTTTTGGTGAAATGGTATCACCCTGCTGAACCCCTTTTTGACATCAGTGTTCACCTGTAGAATGGTGAGATCCTGGTAGTGAATCCATAATACAGTTTATGAAGGATCTTGATATATGGGTTTGAACACCCTGTTTGGCTAGGGCTTCAATGACTGCTTTGGTCTCCACAGAATTAAGGCTTTCTTTAAATCAATGAACGTCAGACAAAGTAGCATATTGAACTCCATACAAACCTCAATGAGCTTGGTTACCATGTGGATATGGTCGATTGTGCTGAATCCTTTTCAATAGCCAGCTTGCTCGCATGGTTGCCCTTCATCTAATGTTCTGCCAATCCTATTCAGGATGACTCAAGTGAACAGCTTGTAGATGACTGACAACAGGCATATGAAGTGATAGTTGCCAGTGTCATGGATATCTCCCTTCTTGAGCAGTAGAAATGTCCTGCTGATTTTCCATTGGTTGGCATTCAGACAGGTAGCTAGTGAAGAGCCGACCCAGTGTATTGATGAGTAATGCATTGATTTCATACATTAATACATACAATACATTAATACATATAAAATATATGTTAATAATATTACTTTTTATTAATATTTTTAGTAATGTATATTATTATATATGTAATATTAATGCATATTAATAATACATATAGTAATATGCATTATAAAATATGAATACTTGTACATATAACAATATGTATAATAATATACATATGATAATATACATTGTAATACTATACATTATATACATATAATAACATTTATTAATACATATGATAATATAATAATGATATGAATGAAATTATATGATAATATAATAATGTAATGTTATCAGAGCACAAGGAAAATATAAAGAAATGAATGGGTTGACAGAATGACTATTCTAGTTGTACGGTGTACCAGATCTTTGGTGCTGTCTGATATATACAGGTGTCAAGATATGTTTGAAGCTATACTCCAGAACTAGTTATAACTTTATAAACCCATGGTAATAAAAAATGTTTTATATAAAAAAATAATTGTCAACACGAACATGGCAGTCAACATTGATTTATTTGAATGCCTAAAAAACCGGATAGGACAATTACACTTGAAGAGATGTGACCCATTGCCAGCAATTTCTATCTTCATTGTCTATGCACCAACATCCACATACAAGGAAGATGAAATTGAGAAATCCTACATGGAATTGGAGGAGTTCTATAAAAGATCACACCTTCTACAAGATCATAGGCGGTGATTTTAATGCCAAGATAGGACCGAGAAGATCGACTGAAGAACTCCACATTGGGACCCATGGCTAGAATGTAACGAACAAGGTGAGAGACTATTTGAGTTCATCATGTCCATCAAGACCATTAATGGGAACTCACAGTTCTTGAAGGCTGAATCGAAAGGTTGGACATGGGAATCTGCTGGTGGACAGTTCCACAATTAAATTGACCACATCATCTTCAATCAACGGGTTTATCTGACCATGTTGCTGTCATCCCCAAATTCCAAACAGGATCGGACTACCGTCTCCTTCATGCAAAATTCTACTTCATGCAACAGGGAGAAAAGGCTACAAAGATTAAGAAGAGAACTCCCAGAATGACCACCAGCTGGGAACTCTTTGGAACCATTGCAGCAACATGGGAAGATACCATCATTGATGACATCGATGAAGAATAAAACCGACTGGTTCAGCACCTCCATGATTGTGCGAAGAATGCTGAGAGAGAGAAAGACACAAAAGGATGCCTGTCTTCAGAAACTCTCGAGCTCATTCGCCAACATGGCAAGGCACGAGCCTCAGGCGACCAAATGCTAATGTCCAAGCTTTACAAAGTGATGAGAGAAGCAATAAAAAGAAGACCTCAAAGAGAGAAGAGAAGAAATACTGGAAGATGCAGCAGAAGCCAGGAAAAGCATTCGCACTGCCTGCCTGTCCTTCGCCAACTATAAGACCAAGATGACTGCCCTCCGACGCCCTGAAGGATCTATCACAATTTCCAGAAATGCAATGGGGAAGATTATCCATGACGTCTATTCAGATCTCTTTGATAGCCACGTCCACCTGCCCACAAACCAAATTCCACAGGATGGATATATCATTCCCAATGTTCTCCCTTCTGAAATCCGACATGCTATTTCATTTATAAAAAGGAACAGCACCAGGCCCAGACAAAGTCAGACCAAAACACCTGAAGAATCTGCCATCAGTACTCATCAATACACTGGCTCAGCTCTTCACACGCTGCCTGTCTGAATGCAAGGTGCCCTCCCAATGGAAAACCAGCAGGACACTTCTATGTTCAAGAAGGGAGACATTCATGACATCGGCAACTATCGCCCCATCTGCCTGTTGTCCATCATCTATAAGATGTTTACATGAGTCATCCTGAACAGGATTGGCAGAACACTAGATGAAAAGACAACCATATGAGCAAGTTGGCTTCCGGAAAGGATTCAGCACAATCGACCATATCCTCATGGTAACCAAGCTCATTGAGGTTTTAGGGAGCAAAAGATGCCGCTCTGTCTCACTTTCATTGATTTAAAGAAATCCTTTGATTCTGTGGAGACTGAACCAATCATCGAAGCCCTAGCCAAACAGGGTGTTCAAACCCAATACATCAAGATCCTTAGTGAGCTGTACTATGGATTCACCACCAGGATCTCACCATTCTACAAGGAAGCGATCATTGATGTCAAAAGAGGGGTTCAACAGGGTGATACCATTTCACCAAAACTCTTCAGCGCCACCCTCAAGAACATCATGTGACAATTAGAATGGGAAGGAATGGGAGTGAAGATAGATGGTCGGCAACTACACCACCTCTGCTTCACTGATGACATCGTTCTAATAACACCCAACATTAGCCAAGCAGCACAAATGCTGACTGACTTAGACTGAGAATGTGGAAAAATAGGTCTTCAGCTGAATCTAAAGAAAACTATGTTTATGAAAAATGAACTAGTTCCTGAGGCCCCATTCACTCTCAATGGACAAGACATCTCTGAATGCAGCAGTTATGTATACCTAGGTCGAGAAGTCAACATAATGAACAACCTAAAACCTGAGCTGCGCAGTAGGAAGAGAGCAGCATGGAATGCCCTCAAAGGCATAGAAGAAATAGCTAAAAGGATAAAAAACCTCCGGCTCCGGGTACATCTCTTTGACTCCTCTGTTCTCCCGGCATTAACATATGCCTCAGAGACCTGGGCCCTATGAAAGCAAGATGAGAATGCTATTTGGGTCTCCCAAAGAGGAATCAAAAGAGCTATGCTTGGAATATTACACCTCACTCAAGTGAGAGAAGGAATCGGAGTTCCCACCTGCATCGCTATTTCAGGATCAGGGATGCTGTCTCGTTTGCCAAGGCATCGAAAATCAGATGGGCTGGACATGTAATGCGATTCGGAGATGACCGCTGGACTAGAACCATTACCGACTGGATCCCACGGGATATCAAAAGATTACGTGGCCCCCACCTACAAGATGGTCAGACTTCAAGACCCTGAAGGAACAGTTTGAGGCTCTTCATATTCCTGAATCAACCAGATGCCATTGGGCTACATTGGCACGTGATAGGTTCCAATGGAAATGTTTCTGGTGCCTGCTTGAGCAAATTGATGAATAACAGGATTAAAGTGATCAAGTGAAGTTTTAAGAAAATAAAAACACTTTAACCTACAATTAGTATATGAAAATGATATTTTAGTGCTATTTTAAAAAACTAATTTTTGTTGTTTAAAAAACGAAAACATGTTAAATGCAGTTAAAGCAATAGTTTTGTTATTCAAAAAATTTAATTTACTAAAATTCTTTGTTTTAAATATGAGTTCAGTTATGTGTATCAGATTTAATTGTACAATAATATTAAAAAAGATAAATTGCAAGTCTGTTCGAGTTGTTTTGGACCACTTTTATTCTATGCCTTATTTCTGTTTAATGTTAATAACGGATATGGTATTCACCTCTCCAATCCTAGTGGAAATATTCTTTCATGTTTCATGTTGTTTTCAAGTTTCCATCACCATTATCTACTCCAGTACTCCCCCAGATGCACGTAGTATTCTAATCCTTGTGAATATCAGTCTGATTTGTTTATGTAGAAACAATTTCTTAACAATTTAATCTGAAAGGGAATTACTATGCCTACTTGATGCGTCAGAATGTGTGTCACAAAACTTAATGTTTCAGTATCTAGAGTTGTAGTCATTGGTATTGCTTTGTTCTCTGGGAAATTAAATTAATCTGTGAAAAGCACAATATCACTGATTTTTTTTACATGAAAAGATATATTTTTTATAAAGCACATTAACTTTCTCTTGGAAATAAAGGTTCTCATCACTATAAGATTTTTTTTTTAAAGTTGGGGGCTGGGGTGATAGCACAGTGGGTAGGGTGTTAGCCTTGCATGCAGCCAACCTGGGTTCGATCCCCAGCATCCCATATGGTCCCCTGAGCACAACCAGGAGTAATTCTTGAGCACAGAGCAATGAGTAACCACTGAGCATAGCCGGGTATGACCCAAAAAGCAAAAAAAAAAAAAAAAAAAAGATTTTTTTAAAATTATGACTATGTCATATACTTAATGTGTATAACATTGTTGGATTACAGGTTTAGCTAGTCTGGGAGCTTTGCTGTTTTACCCACTCACAGCTTAATCTACTTAAGCCAAGGTTCATTCTAATGAGATCTCTGTTCTATGTAAACACTAATAGAGGGTGTGGCAGTTACAGAAGTCACCCTGACTCTGAATAACTTCTGATTTTATATACATCTACTATGACTTCTGTGTATCTATATTGGGCACAGCTCCTCTTTACACACACTGCACACAGTGTGGGACAATTCGAATTTTCTGGGAGACTACCACCCTGGATATGTTGAGACTATATTTAAGATTATAGGAAGGATCATACTAGTTTGCTCTCAAGCAGGCGAGTGCGACCCTTTCAGTATAGGGAGAGCAAGATATTCAGAATCACCCTGGTGCAGATAATAAATAAGAACTACCTTGTGGGTACCATCTAGATTACATGAAACTCATGAAATTAAGATTACTTTATAACATTCCAGCAGGGCCTCACAACAAGCCAGACGACCCCCTCCCCACATCATGAGGGCCACCATCTTCCACATTGGATTTTCCTCTCCTCAGAACTCCACCCAGCAGCAGATGATCCTATCACAGCCCGGATCATCGACACCCACCCTACAGCAGTTTATTTTCAATCAGGCCCAGGTATGCTGATCCAGAGACATACAGACATGGGGGCAGCGCTGCTACTTGCTCTCCCTGTACCCAGCTGCTCACGAGGCACCCGGGAGGGATGGCAGGTTCTAACCCTGTCCCGCCATTCCAGCAGGGCCTCACAACAAGCCAGACGACCCCTACCCCCTCCATGAGGGCCACCATCTTCCACATCGGACTTTTCTCTCTTCAGAACTCCATCCAGCAGCAGACGATCCTATCACAGCCCGTCTTGCGCAGCCACTTGGGCTGCGTTGGTCATCAATAAATGCTGTATTTAGAGGTGACTACAAGAGTATGACATCCACAAGGCAAGACTGGCAAGCTGCCCCTGTCGTATTTGATATGCCAAATACCAGTAACAATTATATTAGGTCCTTCCTAGGACCTAATATAATTGTCTGAGGCTCTTTATGTTCCTGGAGCAAACAGATGCCCTTGGGCTCTACTAGCATGAGACAGGACATATGGAAGATATTACTGGTGCCTGCTCAAGCAAATAGATGATGAATGGGAAGATAGTGATTACTTTATTCTAGCTCGCTCTCTCTCTTTCTCTCTCTCTCTCTCCAGTGTTTTACATAAGAGATAATCCCAGTAGAAAGGATTAGTCCTTTGCTAACCTTTATTTATACCTATAATAGGGTGTGGCAAGACCTTCTATAATCTGTTTAGGGTTCTTTGTTGAGAGGAACCTCCCTGTCACAGATAGGATTACTTTGGTGTATATAAGGGGACTGACTTGAGGCCCCTTCACCTTTAGCTCCTTCTTTTGGGTAGGACTCCTCTCGGGTAAGATCCTCTCTCTTTGGTGGCAGACATAGGCTTTTTTGTATGGTCTAAGTTCTGACTAGAGCTAGAATTCTTTCTTTATATTGGATTGATTTGGAAGAGCTTTTGTACTATTAAAAGCCTTTGTGGAACTGTGCAGGACTTGTAAGTTTTCATCCATTCCCTGGCGGCCTTGGAGGTAGAAGAGAACTTCTGTCCTGATACTGTCATGGACCCCAGAGGCATCCCCAACATAATATCATTGCCAATATTTTTGTATTCCATAATTATTTTGGTATTTAAAATATATACTATTCTGTTCAATTAAAAACTCAAGAAAATAAGAGATGGTACTAGTTCAGTTCTCAATACAGTTAGCAGAGGGTATATTTTTACTCTATAATTTATTTAATGTACATATTGCAAATATATACTGGTATGTTATGATATAGGTAAAGGGGTTAGCAATAGACAGAAAATAGGAAAATAATACATAGAAGTAGGTATTTTGGAGCAATAAAATGTGGGATTTTGTAGAAGTTGGAGCTTTGTAGAAACAAAATTGTAATGCTACTGTAATTAAATTAATTTGTCAATTGAACCATAAGGAATGGTGTTCAGAGTTTACTCTTTACTCTGCCCAGAGACCACTCTTTGTGGTGATTAGGACAACATATTTGGTGCTGAGGATCGATTTGGGGCAGTTGCATGAAAGACAAACACCTTAAGTTCTGTGTTCTCTTCCAGTCCTACTGTAAAAAGAAAAGTATTTTAGTCAACTACAAAAAGGAAATATCACTAAGAGACTAGAGTCAGTTCATTGAGATAAAAACATTTAAGATTGGTTTTAAGATATGTGTGCTTTATATGTCTTAAAAATGTAATTATGCAGATGATGTTTTAAGACTTCTAGACTAAAAGGAAAACTAGTTGATGTTTTATAAAATCATATTTCTAAACTTTTGTCTTGTTAGTAGTTCTACACATCAATAATTTGCATCATAATGGAACAAAAAAAGGTAATTTTGAGGGTACTAAGATTGTTTTGGTGGCCAATGGTGCTTGCTTTACATAAACCCAAGTTTTAATACTAAAAATACAGTAGCACGTCATGCATTCCTCCTGCCCCCCCACCCCCACACCAAAGCAACAGGAAGTGTGAACTCAGGTAATCCCAAACCAGTTTGAGAGTTGCCCTAGTAACCCTTACAATTGCTGAATCGTTGAAAGCTGCATCTAAGGCTTCAGCATTCAATGTGTGATGCAGTAAACCTGGAGGTGTTCTCTGAGTTCCATGAACACTGCAGGGCAGACAACCCCTAATTCTCCAAATCAGCAACACTTACTTAATGTACAAAGTATAATTTACTTAAATCATTCTGTAATTTCTTCAGTTTCTTTCGATTTTTATGATATTCAGTTTTCATTATTTCTTATATTCTTTGTTAAATTTTATGTATTTTGTTAACATTAATCTTCTATTGAATTATATTTTTTAAATACTTTTAAAAATAATTTATTGTTGGGGCTGGAGCGATAGCCCAGCAGGTAGGGCATTTGCCTTGCACGCGCAGGCCCATGCCAGCCTGGGTTTCAATCTCCGGCATCCCATATGGTCCCCTGAGCAATGCCAGGAGTAATTCCTGAGTGCAGAGCAACGCCAGGAGTAATTCCTGAGCATCGCCGGGTGTGACCCAAAAAAGCAAAAAAAAAAAAAAAAATATAATATATGAATATAATATAATATATTGTTCATATATAGAAGCACATTGATCCATTTATCATTCCTTAATTTTATTAAACATGTTAACAATTCAGGATTTTTAGGAAGCTCTTAACAGTATTTTGTGCTTTAGGACCACTGTCATTCCCAGTCTGGCAGCAAGGTCCCTAATGACTCAGAGCTAGAAGCATGAATATGATTCGCTCTATGGCCCAACTGGAAGGACTCAAAGCCACTTAGTATACCCAATGATTCTCAGACCGCCATGCAGTTAAACTGAAATCTATCATCTATCTATCTATCTATCTATCTATCTATCTATCTATCTACTATCTATCTATCTACTATCATCTATCTATCACTACTATCTATCTATCATCTAATAATCCATCTATCATCTATCAAACCTATCTATCCATCCATCCATCCATCCATCCATCCAGTCCATCCATCCATCATCTATCCATCATCCATCCATACATCAATCTGATCTATCTATCAATCTATCTATCTATCTCTCTATTCTGATCTATCTATCTATCTATCTATCTATCTATCTATCTATCTATCTATCTATCTATCTATCTATCTATCTATCTATCTATCTATCTATCTATCTATCTATCTTATCTATCTATCTATCTATCTATTTATCTATCTATTTTTCTTTCCTATTTATTTTGCTTGGACTTCCAGTACTATATTAAATAGTAGTTATGAGAATAATACTTTATTTCTAATATTAGCTAAAAAATGTGTTCACCTTTTCACAATTGAGTATGATCTGTCAGTTTTATCTATTGGATTTTATTTTGTTATGGTATGCTTCTTATTTAAAAATTTATTTAGTGTTTATCAAAAACACTATCACAAATATGTCCTTTTTTTATTTATTTATTTATTTATTTATTTATTTTTGTCACACCCGGCAATGCTCAGGGGTTACTCCTGGCTCTGTGCTCAGGAATTACTCCTGGCGGTGCTCGGGGGACCATATGGGATGCTGGGGGTTGAACCCAGGCCAGCACAGGCCCGCCACATGCAAGGCAAACGCCCTACCGCTGGGCTATCGCCCGCCCATGTCCTTTTTATGTTTTGTTTTTTTTTTGCAAGATTTTGAGAGAGTCATAATATTTTAAATGTTTGATGAAATTTATCGAACCGGATAAAATGATTCAGGGTTTTTTGTTAAATGTATTTTAAGCTATCAAATTCATAGATTTTCTACAAAATCACTTATATATTCAGATTATCTTTCTTACTGACTCAGTTTGATAAATTTTATGTTTCTGGGAAATTGTTCATTATTTTTAAGTTTTCCAATTTTATTCCACAGAATAATTTCTTACTCTCTAAGTTTGTAAGAACTTGAAAAAAAAAAAACAAGTAACATATAATAATGGAGGAATTTTAAGTAATATTTATAATACACAACTTTGTTAGCATGAATAAATATTTTATTATTTTTATTTTTTAATCTAGTTTTGCTGATATCTTCTTCTTGGTCCTATTTTAAACTTAAATATTTTGCTTTATTTATGCTACTGTGAACTAACTTTGTACTTTTGTAGTATTTTAAGGTATAAATGTAAGTTTCTTGAGATATTTTTATTTAATGTTATGAGCTTCCATCTTAGATAAAGGGGTAGAGTTGAGATATCAATATTATTAGCTTAGTCATACACATGGTATACCTCTTTTTTTTCTTTTTTGGATCACACCTGGAAATGCCCAGGTGTTACTCCTAGCTCCTCGCTCAGAAATTGCTCCTGGCAGTGCTCGGGGACCATATGGGATTCTGGGTATCAAACCTGGGTCAGCTGCTTGCAAGGCAAATGCCTTAACCGCTGTGCTATCGCTCGGCCCCTCTTTTTATTATTTAATTTCATCTGTTTTATTTTAGGTTTTCTTATATAGGTCTTGTTTATGAAGTAGATATGCATGTCATCAATTTCCTAATAATTTATGACATTTGTAATTAGGGCTGATAGGGCTTGAACAAAATTGCAAATTCATTTCTAAGTCTTCTATTGTGCTATAATAGGACAGTCCATTTCTAGAGATATTAGGACATTTTTCCATAATATGGATTTAGCAACTCCGCTTTCTGGACGGGAATAAAACTGAGCTTTTTCAGAATACACACAGTGAAAAATAGATATCTTTCTCTTTAAGTTCAGGGACTATATAGTTAAATATATAACTGTGACAAAGAGCTGGACCTCATTTCAGGGTAATTTTATAACCTATAGTTGGACTTAATGTATCATTTTTTAATTCTAGTGCTTCCTGGCTTTTGACCTAAACGTACTGGAATCAATACCGAATAACTTCAGAGTTCATAAGTCAGTACCAGTTGTGTGGGTATCTACTTTCCTAGACACTAGCCCCATTGACCTTTTCCAAATCCCTTGACTTATAGCAATTTTATCAAAATAAAAACTAAATGGGGGTTTAATTAACAAAATTTTGTAGACGTTTGTAGATCTGTGACTCTCTTGGCATTGTTTTGCCCACTCAGCATGGCTCTTTGGTCATAGACTAGTTAGACAATATTTATCCTAAGTTTCAACAAATATACTTTTTTAATATTGTCTATGAAATTATTTTTTATGTTGAATTTGATTCTGCTCCCCAAATTTCCTGGTAGGCTCCTCTTCTGCTCCCCAAATCAATATTCTATTAATAAAGAAGCTGAAAATAGGAGTTAAATAATTACATATGTTACCCAGTAGTAAGATTTTGAGCTGAAATTCAAGTGCTGACAATTTAGCTTCAGTGTCTATCACTGTATCACTGTATCACTCTCTTGCTGTTGTTCATCGATTTGCTCAAGTGGGCACCAGTAACATCTCCATACTCCTGTGGCAAGCAAGTGTAGCCCAAGGGCATCTGTTTGATCTAGGGACAAGAAGAGCCTCAAACCATTCTTTAGGTCATGAAATTGAGGTCCACGATTGTTACTAGTTTTGGGCATATCAAATAAAACACAGGAAGTTTTCCAGGCTCTGCCATGTAGGTGGCATACTATCTTTAGAAGGCTCTCATCTCGTGCATTTACTGATGAAACTTAAAGGGAAAGATCAGGTTTTCTCTTGGATGGAGCTCTGAGGAACCAGAGCCTGGATGTTGAGAATGACTGACCACATGATGTGTGGTTGCTCTGGTTTCTTGCTAGGCTTACTGGGATGATGGGTATCAGTTAGAACTTTCATAGAACTGTATACAGTGTATATATGTGAAAGATCCTGTGAAGGACCTGATCCTAAAATCAATACTATCTAAGAATGTCGTGCGGCCACAGAGTGGTCATGCACTGACAGAGCTATGGATCTGGCGTGAGTCTCTCTTCTAAGGTAGCCGGCATGGAGGTGGTGGAAAGGGCGAGAAGCCCAAATCTCCGCTCCACGTCCGGCCAATGTGGCTCCTCCCCGTGCGTGTGAGCAAACCCTTGGAGCAATTAGGACTTGGCCAGGGGCTGGCTGAGCTCATTACCGGGAGGTCAGCTCCATGGGCTGAGCGGCACAGCTGTGGGTCTGGAGTGGATTGGGTCTGTGTCTATACTGCTGTTTAATCACTGAAGATGAGTGCTTTCCTGTGGCCACAGCAATAGTGCAGGTCAGGCACTTAACTTGTATGTGGTTGGCCAATGTCTCATCTCCAGTGCCCTATATAGTGCTCTGAGCCCTGCTAAGAATGGTCTCTGGGCACAGTGCCAGGAGTTATCCCTTAGCACCAATAGTGTGACCTCAACTTCCTGCCATATATTTTTCCAGTGATAGAAAAGGACAAAAGTAATGTAGTAGTGATGGTTAATTGATTTTAGTTAGTCAGGCCATATCTATGTGCAGTTTCATACAGCAGTTTTATATGAGCAATACTAGTTAGAACAGTGTCATACCAACAAAGGATAACTGAGTTAAATAAGTTTTTAAGAATTAAAAACGGGTTAATGAGCATATTTTTCTCTGATGGCTTAGTTCAAGGTCCTAAACTCACATTATTTAAAGACTGGGCAGGTAGTGTAAATATAGGAAGGTAAATAGTTGTCAAACTTAGGATAGTCATGTTTAGCTTAAACTTGAAACCAATTCATGGATGTTGAGAAATATCTGATCAAATTTTGATTTTTGCGATAATTCTAAATGTAAAAGTTAAAGGTCCAAAGTTATGATAAAAATATATAAAATTATTTAGCTAGTGTATTATAATTTATATACACTTATGACCTTTTATGCATAATTATGTCTGCATTTGTATGCATACACACCCATAAATACATAAACGAATAAAACCATCCTGCTATCTTATACTTGCAATAAATCTTTTTCTAGACAAGTAAATAGAGTTCATACTTTTCAAAAAAAACTTCATATCATCTATTTACCATATACATGCTTTTGGTAAGACTTTGTATCAAAAAATGTTGGGTTATATGTTACAGCAAAAATCTGTAAGGCAACTTAATGCTATTAATATATGTTGCCTTTTTTAATCTCTGGTAAAATTTATAGCCCTTTTAGTAAATTAAGGTATTAGAAAATACTCAGACTAAAAAGAAAAGGCACTTGCATGAGCACTTTATATGATATTGCAAACTTTTTTTTATTCAAAAGAGTGTTCAAGGATAAGTGATGAACGAATAAAACAACCCTTTGATTGGGGGCCAGAGTGATAGCACAGTGGGTAGGGCATTTGCCTTGCACGTGGCCAACCAGAGTTCGATCCCGGCATCCCATATGGTCCCCTGAGCACCACCAGGAGTAATTCCTGAGTGCAGAGCCAGGAGTAACCCTGAGTATTGCTGGGTGTGATCCAAAAAAGCAAAAAAAAAAAAAAAAAACCTTTGATGTTTTCTTATATTTGCTAATATAATGGCATACTGGATTAAGTGCATTTACTACTAATAGCTATGCATGCATAAAAATACAGCCCATATAAAATCTCTAATATTTAGGAATTTAATATTTTAATGTAATCTAATTATAATACATTTGATAGATAACAAGGATTGGATAAAACAGCACGAAACATCTGTAATGCTGAATTGTTTGATATAAATCAGTAATTTTCAGTTGTATGTTAATATTTTCCTTGGCATATATATTTATTTTACTATTTATCTAGTAGAAGAAAAATGTGTGTATGTATGTATATACAAGTATAGTCCGTATAGCAATACATATAAGAACATTACTTATAAACCAGGGCTGAGGATGTCAATGTTTTCTTTGGCTTTGTAAAACTAAGGGAGGTTCATTATGTAAAGTAACTGACATTTGGTATGTACTGAATTTAAAGTATTTCCTTGACCCTCTGTTAACTGCACTCCAGATTCTAACAAGCATGCATCATCAAATATGGGATAAGAATCTAAACATCCCTTACCATGATGCCTGTAGTTTGTTGTTCTGCATTCCTGTCTCCTTTTTGTCTCATAATCATAGACTTGTCTTGACATCTGGCATCTTTACACTTGATAATGTACAATTTGGACTGATAGTACTTATTGACTTTTTAACCTACAGTGATCTGATTTTATACTGAATCCGATTTCTCAATACAGCAGATTTCTCAAAATAATTAGGACCATTTTCAATGTATTAGTGAGAGTCTTTTTTTTTTTGATTTGCCAACATATCAAGCATATCCCTAAATGACACAAGCAAGAAGAATAAGACTCGTAAATAACACTCATGGATTTCAAGAAGCAAAGTGTGGTGATATGAAACTGTAGACACAGTTTAGGTTAATCTATATGCTGAACAATTTAAAGGTCAAAGATTTGTGTACAGATGGATATAAGTCAAGCAGTTGGACAGAAATAAAGGCCAACTCTACTACCATATTAAGTATCAGGGTGCATTCTATGAGGCAAAATTAAGGGAGAAAAAGACTAATACAGAGCTGAGTGAGATAAATGGATCTGTGGATGGATGTTTAACTTGGAATGCAAAAGTAAAATACTGACTATGAAGAAGCATTAAAATAATTCTAATGTGAATTTTTTGTTTCTTTTCCTTTACTTCATGTAGATAAAACCAGTCTTGTTTTCATTCCTAAATTCCTGTGTAAGAGAACATTTAGTTAACCTTTATATTTTGATATGGCTTATGGGTCACACCCAGAAGTGTATAAAGGCTACTTCAACTTTGTCTTGGTGGATTTTGCTCCCAGAGGTGTTCAAGGGACCATGCACTGATGGGACTTATCCCTGGTTGCTGGCTTAAAACACATGCTCACTAGCCCTTTGATCTATCTCCTGGCTCAACCTTTGTAGTTTTAAAAGTTCAGAACTTAGAGTAAAAAGACAGGAGGAAATATCATGGCCCAATTAAATAAATTATTCTTAAGATAAATGAATTATAGTCATATCAGAAACCATTCCTGGCACATTTTCTCTGGATATAATATAAATGGAAAGTTTTCAGAAGTAAATGCCTCTGTTTTATCAAATGAGGAAGTCAGTAAAATCAAAAATGCCTAGCCATCATAGAATTCTGTACTAGGTTTTTAAGCATATGGTTTTTGTGTTCTTAGGAATGTTGGGAATGTTCAAAGCCAGCATGAATTAACTAGAATCAAGTCATGTCAAACAATATCAGTTTCCCTTTTGTAGCATATTATTTAGATCCTAGGTCAAAATATTACTGAGTATACAGCCTGAATACTTATCAAAAAGAAACCCATGATCTTCTTATAGATTAGAATGATAATTATGTCTAGATTTTAGAAAAGGTAAGTGGAAGATAAGATGAAGAATGTGTATAGCTAGAATCCAAACTGGATGAAGTTTTGTAAATGAAATTGATATGAGTTATCTTGTATACCTCAATATTTACCAAAAAAGGAAGAGAACAACCTAAAAGACAATTCTAACTGTTCTTACAAATATAAAGCTGTGAGTTTAAGAAATTGTAAAATGGACAACTTATGATTTGAGTTGAATACAACCTATTCTGAAAACAATATAGGACATTCCTCAGACTAATATTTAGCTTTGACCGAGTTATACCGCTAATATACCCTGAAAAAGAAACTTAGAGAGAATTAATAGCGGACATGGCCTATCACGAACAGATATGAAATAATGATAAAAGCAGCAGAGAGGTGAGAAAGAAATCTCAAAGGACTGTGATGACATGCTTAACAGGGAACACCTGGAGATTCTGTGTAGGAGTCCTAATGTCCGCAAATGGCGGCACCAACAAGTAGCACTGGGTCAGACTCTGTTTGAGGTTCTCCGAACGACCACTGGATCCTTGCAACCCCACACTGACCTGATCATAACGGCTTGAATGGAGAAGTAAGTAACGCTTGCCCATGGCTGAATATCACTGAGACCAGGATAACTGGCGGATTGGGAGAATCCTCTCCCCAAACAAGAAAGTAGATGATCGAGTTCATGGGCTCTCTCAAATAGAAAAGAGGAAGTTCAATGTGGCTTCTATCATGGTAAATTAATAGGAGTAAACTTAGTGCCCAACTAGAAAAAATTGGTCCATATGACAAAGCATGTAAAATTATTCTTTTAACGCTTTAAACTCACAGTAGAAAAACCAATTTCGTGAGAAAACAGACAGAGACGTTGACCCTTATAACTTGCCTTTTTTGTTTGTATTTTGGGGGCTCACAACCAGCATTGCTCAGGTTTTACTCCTGGCTCTGCACTCAGAAATTACTGATGGAGGTGCTTGAGGGACTATATGGGATGCCGGTGATTCAACCCAGGTTGGCTCTGTGCAAGGCTAATGCCCTACCTGCTGTACTATTTCTCAGACCCCTTGTTTTCTTCCTACATATAATTTCTGAGTCATAGGTGCAAAATGTGGTATTAAAGTTGACTCTAGAAGTATCATATTAGCCCAAACCTGGGAACACCCAGTGATACAATAGATGAATAATTAAACATATTTTGATTAAGAGACACAACAAAGAACTCAGCGTTAAGATAAATTATACTTTTATTTTAAAATAAACTACAAACACATACACACAGATACACAGAACATGGAATTAACATTGAAAATATACGTGCTCCTAAGAGCAGACTCAGAAACTTGGATAATGTGGAATCCTATTTTCTATTAAACCATGAAATTAAAAACTGTGGTGACAGAGAGCAGTTCAGTAGTTGTTTGGGGACAGGAAAGGGAAATAAATTTATTGAAAAATTATGCAATGTAACTTTAAAATGATACTACGATTGATGAATGCAGAAACATTGGTGTATATATACATTTGCTAAAACACATCAATGTCTAAAGTATATATTATGATTTTACATTTATATAAGTTCATGACTCAAATTTTTTTTCTAAAATGAACTCTTACTCAAAAACTAATTTATAGCCTGTTAACATAGAACTATGTACTCATGCAGGTCAGTGTTTGAATTTCAGTTTTGCCATTAACTTCACAGAGGTTAATTATTATCTCTGAACTATAGTTCTTTTTGGTATGTTAGGGAAGATGACTGTAAACACTGACCCATAAGATAAGAATAATGAAACAGTATGTACATTTGTGTCGTAATCATTAGTAGAGACGTATCAGTATTGCATGTCCAATATATGATTGCTTTTTACATGGGAAAGAATCATACTTATTTTTTTAGTGGCTTCACAACACATTTGTAGTCAAGGTCAGCATCTCAAATTCTGACTACACTGTAGTGTTATATTTGTGGTTATTATGTGACATTTGATATTATTTGAGCGAAGTAGCAGAAACAATCTGGGAAGTACCTTTCAGCAGTTCCATAGAACTGCAAATTACTTGTGTTTACAAATAGGAGCATGATAAAAAGCTTCTTCATTGTATCGGTTAGCTGATACAATGAGGTATCATTGTAAGCTAGAAAAAATTCAATTATACATTGTAGGAAAAAGAGTCTGTGCAATCAGTATGCCCAAAAATAATATGATTTATATATAATTGGATGCAATATTATGAATTCAGAATCATTAATAGAATGACAAGTTTTACTGATTCAGAATAGACTTAAAAGGAAACGCTTCTAATTTTTTTAGAGAAATTTTTGCAGTGGAATGTTGAAATGATTATACCCCATTTTGCTGCTTATGCTTGTTAGCTTAATCAGGTTTGGTCATAAAAATATATTTATTTTACCTATATGAATTGTTTGTGTAGGCAATTTGTCCAGACATGAACAATGTGGGGGACTTATGTAGTCTGAAGGGACTGATTGGGCCTGCCATTAATGCTGACTAGGAGACACCCATGGATCCAGAGCTCCCAGGAGCATGGAACCTCAAAATCCAGGAATGCTAAAAATTAGAATTCCAACAGACTATAATATCTGTAGAAAGATTCCTGCTTGAGACCTTCCTGCCTGTGGAACATAGGGAAAGGACTTATGGGCCCAGAATTTGACACCCCTAATTAATCTCTTCTGCATTACAATTTTATAACCCCCATGTGGGTTTCATTAGCTTTTCATAGGGCATCCAACATGGTTACACACACTCATACGCTCTGTGCAGGTGGAAAATCAAGGGCACACCCCAAAAGCAGAAAAGAAGGAATAGAACATCAAATGTATAATGCAGAAACTCTTAGCTACAGCTAGCCTGCTCCTAATGTCCTGGCATTTCTTTCTTTTTCTTTTTTTTTCTTGCTAAAACACCAAAAAAAAAACACCCTCAACCCCCTCTCTACACTAAGCATTCCCAGCAGATTTTGCTCAAAACATTGCAAAAGTGAGGTGCAAGAGGATCTGAGACCCTCCCTGCTCCATATCTGGGAAGTATAGTAAGGATATAAACACAACTGCTGAACTGTATAAGTAAAGCCTTTTAAAGGGCCGGGGGGGCCACGCCCGACAGGGCAGGACCTGTGTTGCACTAACTGGACCTGGGTTCAATTTCTGGCACTATGTGTCATCACTTCACAAATGATCTCTGAATGTGGAGTCAGGATTATGCCATGAGCATAGACAGATATGGTACCAACACATACACACTAAAAAAAACAAAAATAATTTAAAAAAAAACTCTAAGGGAAAGATAAATGACCAAAGTCAACAGGATACTTTATCTATAGAACTGAGCTTACCTGGGGGACAGTGAGATGGGAGGAATTTCTGTATTCAGTGAAGAAAAGAGACCACTCTAATGCTGGGTGTGCTGTTGGATTAATGTATGCTTGGTATTATCATTAATAGGATTGGCTTCTCGATAAAAACAGGAGAAAAGTCTCTATAATTATTTCTTGACCCATTTCTCCCGAGAAAATTATTTTTTTTGGAGACAAGAGCCAGGAATGCAAACATAACACAATTGCATTTAATTTTTCAGGTAGTATTAATGCTCTTAGTAGCAGAGAAATAAACTGGATTTTTTTGACATTACTGAACTGATGATGTTTAAGTTCAGATGAGCATCTATTTATGTGCTCACTCTTCAACAAAATCAATCACCCCTGCTGTTTTAGGTGTCCCACTTTACCCAATTTTAAGTTTTTCTTTCTTTTAACGATTGTAATTTACTTGCTACCTTTATATACCACATATGAGAGAAAGAAAAACATTTAAAAAGTATATTTAACATGAAGTTATAAATAAACCAGTTTGCATTTTCATGTCATAAAAGTATAGAACTATTTAAATTTTCAAGGTGAAAAAACAATTTGAAGTATATTTTTTTGCCTCTTGTTTGTTTTGAGGTCCTATCTTGCCGTACTTACTTTTTGCATGGTTCTGTGCTCAGTGATCACTCCTGGTTGAGCAAGGGGAGTTCTCTGGGGTGCTGGGGCATTGGACCCAGGTAGTCTCACTGCAAGGCAAATACCCTACCCTACTTATATTATTGCTCTGTCCCCATTTTTTTTCTTTGATGGTAGCTATAATTCTAAGACTTTTTAAAAAATACTTACAAATGGGGCTGGAGTGATAGAACAGCATGTAGGGCATTTGTCTTGCATGCGGCCGACCTAGTTTTGATTCTCCAGTATCCCAGATGGCCCCGAGCATATCCATGAGTAATTCCTGAGTGCAGAGCCAGGAGTAACCCCTGACCATTGTCAGGTATGACCCAAAAAGCAAAAAAAAAAAAAAAAATACTAAAACCAACTTATAAATGGTGGAACAGATATTTTGGAACCTAGTTATGTGTAATGAATGAATTTATTTAGTAAGTGAGATTTAAAAGTGTAGGCATCTATATGTTACAATCAACTGTTTATATTGGCATTTCCTTGACAGACATTTAGAAGAGGAGTACACATTATAAAATTAATTGTTGACACAATAGAAGAAGTTAACCATTAAAAAGTAAGTTGTTGGTGAAGAAACAGTACAAATCTGTGTCATGATATAAAGGTATAGAAAATTATATTGTTTCATATCTTTTCTTGCCTTAAATTGATTTGTACCTTGTTTGCTGTTGGGGACATTGCTGGGGTCCCCAACAGTGCCAGGTGCGGAGTTCCCTTCTACCTCGGAAGCCAGCGGGGAATGGATGAAGACTCTGGAAATATGATGCAGTTTTAAAAGGCTTTACTTGGGGCCAGAGCGATAGCCCAGAGGGTAGGGCATTTGCCTTACACGTGGCTGGCCTATGCTGGCCTGGGTTCGATCCCGGCATCCCATATGGCCCCCGAGCACCAGCCAGGAGTAATTCCTGAGCAAAGAGCCAGGAGTAACCCCTGAGCATCGCCGGGTGTCACCAAAAAGCAAACTAATTAATTAATTAATTTATTTATTTATAAATAAATAAATAAAAGGCTTTACTTATCACAGGTTCAGGCATACAAATCCACAATAGGGAAAACCCTGTGCTTAGGATTCCTGGCTAGAACCCCAGCCACGTGTAGGTCAAAATGGCGCCACCACGTGTAAAGGAAGAGGAGACAAAGACAAGAATCCCAAGAAGGGTGCGAGCTCACAAAGAGAGAGCCCAAAAGAGAGCGTGAGAGAGGAAGCAGGCTAGTTTCATACCCCTGCAACTCAGACCTCCCACTATTATGGAAAGCAGGGAGGGTCAAATGCCCTCAGGTATTTTCTCCCAGCACCTCACCTAGGCCCTTTTATTTGCTAATGTCTTGAGCCAAGATCTGCCTGGAAAAGCCTTTATAGGGTAGAGAAAGGGGTTTCTGAGGTGGCATGTCTCTGTACCAAAGTCTAATAGACTACACCCTTATCTACGAAGTGATTTGCAGGAGGCAACCCAGAGCAGATGTGGAGGCTCTTAGAGGAGTCCTGCAACAGTTTGCCATTAGTGTTGTTTCAAATTCTAATTCTGTTAATAATATAGTGCCTAAAATAAATATTAGAACAATATGTTTTCATTTAAAATAAATTTAAAACAATATTAATCAACAATAATGTATTATTTACAAAATGGAATATCTCTAATAGTAGAAGGATTTCATGCTTGAAATACATTTTAATGTGTAAAAAGTTAAAGTCCTGAGAGATAATACACTTGTAAGGTTATAGCAGGTAACTAACCGGGTTAGAACTTTACATCCCATCTCTTCCCCAAGCCCTGCCATGAAAGAACCCGAAGTGTGGATACAGGAAAAAGCCCTGAACAATACCAGGTGTGTCCCAAACCCAAACTAAATATGCAAATAAATAAAATAAAATGTCAAAGGTTTTTAGAAGAAAGAATAATTATCATAACTTAAAAGCAAAACCAGAAGTCATGGTAAATGTGAAAAGTGAAGCCATTCTAGAATAATTGAAAAATACTCTATGGTCTTTAGACTTAGCACATAATAGTTAGCTCATTTGTCTCTTGAGTTATGACTGTGGTACATCTACACAGTGGAATATTTTGCTGCTGTTAGGAAAAATGGAGCAGTGAAATTTGCCTGTATATTTTTGGGCATGGGGAGTATCATGCTGAGTGTAATTAGTCAGAAAGCAAAGGGCAGATACAGAATGACTTTATTCATTTGTGAGATATTAAAAAAAAGATAGTATGCAACTAATATCCAAGGCAATGGAAAACTGGGACCAGGAGGACTTGTCAGTGGTTAGAATCTATGAAAAATGTGTGTGAGATGGAAGATAAGTAAGATAGAGAAGAGAGCTGTTTGTAAAAATCAGCTGGAAATGGCAACATAAGACTAGAAGTGAGTACTGAAAGTAAGTAAAGATATAAATGATAAACTTTCTCCTTTTACAAACCACATGTGCAAAGACACAGAGAGAGAAAAAGAGAGAAGCAGAAATGTCTGCCATAGAGTCTGGAGGCAAGCTGTGGTGGCAGTGGTGTGGACCCAGTAACGCTGGTTTTGGGAAATGTTCACTTGTGAAGGAATGGATATTGGAACACTGTATGGCTTAAATGCAATCATGAGCAGCTCATTAATGTTTTAATAAATATTTTAATAAAATGTTTTACTATTTTAATAAAAACAGTGTTTTAATAAAAACTACTACCTATAAATTCCATTGTTCTTATTTCCTCTTTGATTCAAAATACAATGTGAAGTGACAATGAATATTATCAAGAATCTGAATGATGTGGCTAAATTTTCAAGATAGTAACCATTTATTTGCTCATCAAATATTTATGACCTTTCAAAAATGTAAAAAATACTGTATTAAGCAATGAGAATACTATGTTGAGGATTGAGAACTAGGGAAATACTATGTTGAGGAATTGAGTACTAGAAGAATACTACATTGAGAATTGAGTACTAAGAGAATACCACGTTGAGGAATTGAGAATTAGGAGAGCACTATGTTAAGGTAATGAGTACTCTCAGAATACCATGTTGAGAATCATTGACAGATTGTACTTGTGAGAATTTTTTTTAAAGATGACTCATAATTTACATAACTGTAGTTCAGATCAAGTAGTTGACAGATAATTTTTTAATATTGTGAATATAAATAAGGGAAAATCATTTTGTAAAATATAAATAACTTATTCTTATTCAATAGTCATTTTTAATTTATATAAAATTATAAACTATGTATAAAACCTTCAGTTTTATTCAATGCTGTTGCAGTTGTTGAGTTGCTTTTCTGGTATCTATTAAGAAGAAAATATCACAGTAACCTACAATACATGAGGCATTTGGCTTTAGATTATTTATCTTTATGAAACTTGTTGCTTCATTTAGAGTATTGTATATAATTTTTCTCTCTCTTATATGTTTTTCCCCAAGAACTCTTGGATGCTTTCATCACAACTCTTGGTCTTGCAACCATTTTCAGACATATAAAATCAGAGAACACACTTGGGGAAAAAAAGGAATTTCTTAAAACTCCCTAATGTTTCACATATTGGGTTACAGTGTATGTATATATGCTTTTCCCCTTCCTTTCTGGGAAACAAGGTATGAAATAGGGAAGATTTTACTCTGGATGAATGCTACTAGAATCTAATCATTGTGGTAAATTGTTAATGACTAATAGCTCTCTAACCTGCCTTATGTTTCTGCAGCCATGGGATAAAGTTAAGTTCACTAAAATTTTATGGCTTTAGTATTTGATATTAAGGTTGGCAGTGAAATCTGAATATTTTAAATGCCACATTTGGAGTGAGGAAAATAACACAACATAAGAAACCACTTGTGTTTTGTTTATAATCCATTCCACGTCACTAGAATATAATCATATTCAATGTTTTTCAAGTAATTTCTATTGAGAGAAGAAATTCTGGGGTTAAAATTAATGTAAAAATCCTCTCTAGTGAACAGTGTGCACAAAGGAAATCGCTAGAGATTAGCTAGCTGATTCTGACTCATGAGAAGGGGAAATCTTGACAGGAATAGGATGACCTACCCTCCCAAAACATCTTTAATAAGAAAAATGTGTGCTTGATATCTAGGGAGAGAATGCAGCATCAGAACAGGAGTTATAAGTTTAAGCATATCTGCTAACTCTCTTCTTCCTTGGGACCAACAAAGACATCTTAATATCACAAATCCTGAAGCACCCTAAACTGCAGATATACTCATATTGAAAGTGACAGGAGATCTAAATGAAGAATCCCACTGTACAATAGTTGTCACAAAAGACTTCAGCATAAATTGTAACTCCTTGAGATATGTAGATTATTCCCTGGCATTTCATTTTTATGTTTATTATTTGTGCTCTGTGGTTATGACCTGTATGAAGAAGGGTTTCAAAGGATTGAATCACTGTTAGGGAGAACAGTCTTGCTCAGTAAGCCAAGAATTGTATTGCAGTAGTGACTACCAATCCCATAGTGATTTGATTTATAGCAGAGTTTCTGAGCTGATTTCAAAGTGTATTATATATATATATATTTTTATATATATATATAAACGAAATATTACATTTTGGTTGGTTATATCAACATTGTTTGATCATTTAATTATTACTATTTGCATGTACTAATGAGAGTTTTTTTTGTGTTTAGTAAAGATACCTCATGGTACGTAATTTGTTCAATCTAAGGTATATTTTCTGTTTAAACACCATGTTCCAATAGATTCTTTTGTCAATATCAGCTTTTGCTTAATATTAAATTCCGTTACGTGAAATCTGTCTAAATAAATAACAATACACTAAACTGAACACAGCCCAGATTTCATAGTGACTACACAATCAGTTGCTTTGAATCAGGAGGCTTTTATAAGTCGCAAATGCTTTCTAAAAGTTTTTTTGACTCATTAAAGCTTTTGTGAATTTGTTCATATGTTTCTTATCCTAAGAGGCAATCAGTGTTTGCAGAAGGATAACAAAAGGTGACTGGGTGTAATTTCTTTTGGTGAATCTGAATTCTTACATTTTTAGTAGAAGTTTGTTTCAATTACCACTAAATTTCTTAGAAAGCAATACCCATTTTTTAACTCAAAAACACTTCCTCCCCACCACCCCCACCACAGAGTCAGTCAGATGGTTTTATACCATTTACATTCAGATCAGCACATATGGGGCTGGAGGTAGGGCATTTGCCTTACATGCAGCTGACCTGGGATCACTCCCTAGCATCCCATATGGTCCCCCAGCACTGCCAGGAGTAATTCCTGAGTGAAGAGCCAGGAGTAACCCCTGAGCATCGCCGGGTGTGACCAAAAAAAAAAAAAAAAAAACCCCACACATGTGATAGAACTGAGAACATGTCTCAAAGAAAGCAGCTCAGTGTGTGTTTGTGTGTCGGGAACAGAGGTACAGTCCCAGGCAACACAAGGTCCTCCAATCGCTGCTGAGGGCCAATTTCTGAGCTGGCACCAGGAGAGGATTCTAGCATTGCACAGTATCAACCAAAAAACAAAATTTAAAAAAAATATAAAGCCATATCTGCTAGATTTTAACTTTGTAAAAGCTATCAATACCAATAGGCTTTTAGCCTCTGTTATTACAGTAAATTAATGAACTTTGATGGGCCTGTGTATCAGTCAGTGGCATAAGGAATTTCTCAAAAAATAAAAATAAATAATTCCTGAAAATTATGCAAAGAATAAAATGATTTAGTTTCTTACCAGATTTTTTGAGAATATTTTATATCGTAACTGCATATGTTAAATATAATAATTGTTCTAATTATTGTTTGTCTCTTACAGAACAATTAATCAGCTTTCATTAAGTACAGTAAATGGCATTATTAATTCTAGGACTAATGTCATATGTATGCCATCATAATATCAATATTTACTATTCAGTGATTATTTTAAAAGATGGAAAGTCTTAAATTCTTTTTTTAAACTTTTTTTATTATTCCACCGTGAGATATAAAATTACAAAGATGTTCATGCTTATTTGGATTTCACTCATACAGTGTTCCAGCACCATCCCATCACCAGTGCCCATTTCCCACTACCAAATTCACCTGATTAACCCCTCCCTAACCAGCCTCTATGGCAGGTACTTTTCTGCTTTTCTACCTCTCTCTCTCTCTCTCCCTTCCCTTTCTCCCTCTCTCCCTTCTCTTACACATTGTGGCTTGCAATACATACATTTAGAGGTTATCATGTATATCTTTTGCATACATTCAATGCTCAGTTCTAGGCTGGTATCATCATTTCCAAAAGTCATTAGTACACTGTTACTTTCTCTGTCTTATCTACCCCAGACTCCTCACATTTGCAGTAGATTCCACCCACTGACAAGAGAATGATCCCTCTCAATGTCAATGGCCTAAATGTGCCAATTAAGAGACACAGAGTGGCAAAATGGATCAAAAAACTGAATCCAACATTCTGCTGCCTACAAGAAATACATCTGAAATATTAGAGCAAACAGACTAAAAGTTAAAGATTGGAAGACAATTCTCCATGCAAACAACTCTTCCAGACATGCCAGTGTGGTCATACTAATATCTGACACATAGACTTCAAGCTGAGAAAGGTTAGAAGGGTGAGTGAAGGCCATTTCTTAAATTCTTAATGAGTTTTATATGCCAAACATTCACAGGATATCCAGAACCCATAATATACATGTATATTACACTCATTTTAGAGTATAAAGAAACAATAGAAAGGATTAGATTTTCCCTGATGGTCACAATTTTGAGTTGCAGTTGATAGAAGTGTACTCTGGGGTGCAAGAGTTGGTGATAGGAATTTGGAGTAACATTGGGGTAGCCTGGCATTAATGTAGTTCACATGATGTATGTAAGCACTGCAAGTATAAAACAATAAAATTGTGCTAATACACAAAATAAAGGAAAGAGGTCTGCCACCGCACTTCTCTTTTGGGCCTACTAGTGCTTTTCTCCCACTTCTAATATGTTGCCTGCAACAATGTCATTAAATAAATTGTAGTGTGATAATGTTACCAGAAATAATGAGAAAAGAATAAGTCTGTAAAGGTAAGTTTCATTATGTATTGTGTTGTCCCACAAAGTGGAAGACTGTGACATAAAGAGCATAGCTTATGGGGCCATGGTGATAATACAGTTATTATATGACTTGCCTTGAACACTGTTTTCTAAGGTTTTAACTCCAGCAACATATATGATCCACCAAGACTCACCAGTAGTGAGTATTACTAAGGGCAAGCCCGCATTGTTAAGTGTAGGTCAAAAATAAGCAATCACTTGTCACTTGTCTTCCCGTTGGTCATCTATTTGCTCGAGTGGGCACCAGTAACATGGCCATACATCCTGTTGCAAGCATGTGTTCCCCCAAGGGCATCTGCTTGCTCCAGGAACAAGAAAAGCAGCAAACCATTCCTTCAGGTCATGGGAATGAGGTCCATAATTGTAACTGTTTTTTTTTTTTTTTGGCATATCAAATAAAACTTCGGGTAGCTTGCCAGGCTCTGCAGTGTATGTGGTATACTCTCAGTAGAAGGCTCTCATCTCGAGCATTTTCTAATAAGCTAATAAAATAAACAAATAAAATTAATAATAATGCAGTGTGTGTGTGCGTGAATTTAAAAACTTTCAAATATCCAAATAAGGAAAAATTTTGCTTCTGCTTTCATGTGTAATGGATGTTATGGACACTTGAGGACATGATCTGAATTTTCTCTTTCTTTCTATTTTTCTTCAGTGGAAGTTTTGAATCCCTTTGCAACAAGACATAATTTCCTGGCCAGAGGAAGGCATCCTTGACCAGAAATAGCTGCAATGTTTTTGACAGCTAGGAACATTTTTTTATTTCTCCCAGTTTTGGAAATTTTGAATAAAGTTGGTACAAGAAATAAGTGCCAATGTTTCAGTAGACATAAATTAAAAGTCTTTTACTAAATACCATGAAGTGAAATTGTTGGATAATTTGATTAAGAACTGTTTAACATTGTTAGAAAACCAAAACTAACATTCACAGTTATATATATTCTCACCAGAATCAAAATTCTTATTCCACATAATTGCAAGTATTTGGTATTTCCAAGTTCCAGAACTTTTTGTCTTGGTAGATATGTAGTGTCATCTCATTGTTATTTTAATTTGATTTTCTAAAATGTATGATATGAAGCATATTTCTCTATATTCTTTGATTATATTTCATTAGTGAGATTTTAATAATGGACCATTTAAAAATAAGTTTTCTTATTGTTGATATTTGTGTTTTTTTTTTTTGCTTTGTGGCCACATGCAGTGGTTTATTCCTGGCTCTCCATTCAGGGATTACTCCTTGAGGTCTCAGGAAACTACTTATGATGCTGGTAATTAATGCCGCCACGTGCAACGCAAGTAAGTGCCTTACTTGCTGGCTGTAATATTGCTCTGGCCCCGTCGAACAGTTGTTTTCAAAGCGTTCTTTTTGTTTTGAGAGAGAATTTTTATTAGCTGTCTCTTTTACATCTAAAACTGCAGTTTATCTTCTGTTACTTTTTACATTGTGTTTCTCATAACAGATTTTAGAATTTTTTAATAAGTGATACTTAGAAATGATTTCTTTTATGAACTGTGTTTTTGACTTTGCATTGCAATTTTCTATTATGAAAGAACTGTTGATTATATTTATGTGAATTAATTTCCAGAGTTTCTTCTGCTACTTTGCTTTTCCTTTTACTGATATTGTGTTGTATCACTTAATTTCATATTTATTGTGAATTTTACTTTTTTTTAATTTTTTAAATATTTTTTGGAGTTTTAAGTCTCTGCTCAGAAATTCACCTGGCTCTGTCCACAGTGTCCACAGTTTCAGAGATACTCAGAGAGCTATTTAGAGTGCCAGGGATCAAATCGACATTCATGGCACGCAAGGCAGCATCCTACCTGCTTTACTATCTCTCTGGCACCAACAATTGCAGCTTTAAGATTGAGTAGTGTCAGTACTCCAAAATTATTCTCCTTTAATGCACTAGTTAATCTGAGTCCTTTGCCTCTTCATATAAACTTCATACAATAGCTGATGTCTACAGAATATTTTCTGGGTTTCTGAGATTGCATTAAATTTACAGAATAACTTGGACATAATTGACAACTTGACAATATTGAATTATTCTCTGCCTGAACATGAAGTATTTCAAAATCCCTTGTGTGCTGCCAAAACAAAGAAGCAACATGGACACTTTTCTAAATTTTTTTCTTAACTTTCCAATTTAAGCAAAGCGCTGGATAAAGTAAGAACTATTAGCTTCATTTCATAGATTAGAAACAGCATTTACACAAGAAAACAAACAAACAAACACAATTTATCTTTACTAAATGGCCAATCTGGGGTTTCATGGAATATAGCAGTTGGAGAAGACAAGACACTCTGCTTGTCTTCTCCAGTAGCCAAGATTTGGCCCTCAGTTACTTGGTAACTTAACCGGGTAACTTCTCTTTGGCCCTCAGTAACTTAAGTTACCTAGTAAGCACATAGTATAAAGCCATTAATTTGGCATGAATAAAAAAAAACATCATCCTTGGATAAGATATTTTACTTCCATTAATAAGATAGTATGTGTATCTGTGTTTTGTAAATCAACTGTAAATAATCTTTTAAAAATGAATTAATATAAAATTCATGTATTTTTATTTAAATTTTTAATTGTGGCTCTGTGATTTACAATTTTTTTACTGGTGGCAACCTGTTTGAGTAACTGTAGCTTGTTGAGGGGATCCCCTGGTGCTTTCAGGGCTGTTAGATTTTACTCTAGCTGATAGTTAAATATCTGCTGATATTTGAGGAGTGGGTTACAGACCGATTGCCAGAAAATAATCAAAAATCTTTATTTCAGATTCAACAGACTTGATATAGGTAAGAAGAACCTCTAGAGAGTTGAGGTATAGTGATGGACTGTGAATCAATGCAGTGAAATTTAGCACAGAGTAGTTTAATACAGAGACTGGGAATTTTGAGTACCCCTGGTAAGTATGAGCCACAGTAGCACTGCAATGGATGGAGTAGTAGGGTGGCAGGTAACTGAGTCAATGTGACCTCTAACAAAGGAAATAATAGACCTGAGTCAAGCAAGATTGCTCCTAATAGAGGAGCATGATTATAAATTTTGGGGAGACAATATCTCTTTTGGCACTGTCTATTGTTTCTCAGGCAATATTTAGGAAGCTCTCTTACCTGAAGAACCCCCAGATGTATAATCAACAGTCTAGGATCACTCAGTTGGTTCAGGCGCAGTGTCAGTGGGGGATCAAACAGTGTTTCAGTCACATAATTCCAACCCTTCACCTATCACCAGTGTACCTACTTCCCTCCCCAAAGGATTTTAATAACCCTCCTTTGAATCGATCCTCCCAACTTGATTGGGACTCTGTTGCTACCTTACTTTGTACCTTATGCAAGCCATGTTTTTTAAATGAAAAATTCCTTTGAAATTCTTAGACTACTTTATCATCAAGTCTATTTTATCAGCTTCTCCTTTACATAAGCTTTTAAGAAGAAATTTCATCTTCATTTAAAGAAGCAGTATGAGTTCTATATCTTATAGTTTGCATGTACCCTAATGTCTTAAACTGTGAGGGGCAAACCCATATTGGGTGGTGTACCCGAATGTGGGAATTAGTTGAAAAAATGCCAACAGAAAAGGTTACCTAAACATGCAAATACCAAATTATAATTAACAATCTACCATGGAATGGAAACAGTATCCCCTGTCACTCAAACCCATGTGCACTTCTGAGACAAAATAGGGTCATGGGGAGAAAGGTTTAAGGACACCTAGTTTAAGTGTTGACTTTTGAATAATTTAGAAATAAAACATGAAAATCATTTAAAAAGTCTCCACACCACACCAAGTTGTGCTCTGGAGAGGCTCTGTGATGCTCAGTGTACTGGTGTGAACAACTTGATATTTAAGTCCTCAGCCCTGCAGTGAAAAGCTCGCACCCAGGAAAACTCAATGGGCTTGAGAATCGTACCTGTTGTTGCTCAGGGAACTGTGCTGTGCCATGATAAAAATCAGGACCTCATGTATGTCGAACATTTGTGCTCTACCATTTGACTTATCTCAACACCCTACATTTTTCAAAGGCAAATGAACATACGTAAACTTGTGTGTGAGTATGCACATGTGTGTAAGTATGAAACATTAAGTAAAGGTTATATGAAAATTCTTTAATTTTTTGAAGTATGGTAATGACCGATTTTTTTGTGAGTGGTACATTTCTGTTTTTTTTCATTGATTAGCTCAAGGATATGAGCTAATCCAACTTTCTTAATAGAATGTTAACTACTATACCCAGTACGATTGATAAACCATATAACTTAACTATTGATACAATCTCATGCTGATTTTAGAACTTCTTTATTCCTACCAATAGCTAAAACATTTTTCTGTAAAAAGCATGCCTTGTTTTCTGTTTTTTATTTCTTGTTATCCCTTTCATAGAGTTCACTTTTCCCTTAAATGCATCTTGTAAATTTTTATTTATACTATTCTAGCAAAAACTACTTTATGTCTGCATGATATTAATTCCATTCTGTTACTTAAAAAGAACTTTGATTTTTAGAGTAGCACAACCGTCAGTTAAAAAATTTGGCAGGGCATGGCAAGCTACCCATGTTGTATTTGATATGCCAAAAACCGGTAACAATTATAGACCTCATTCCCATGATCTGAAGGAATGCTCTGAGGCTCTTCATGTTCCTGGAGCAAGCAGATACTCTTGGGCTACACTAGCATGTGACAGGACGTATGGAGATGTTACTGGTGCCCACTCTAGCAAATCGATGAACAATGGGAAGACAAGTGATACAAGTGATACAAGTGATTCAAGAACTTCAGTCTGTTAAAAAGTGAAACAAAACAACAGCAGCAGCTAGACTATATCATTCTATTGTTTTCTGAAGATAAAAGTGCATGTGTGCCTCCACATAAACCATGTGCTTTGATTCTTACAAAGTATGGGAGGAATCTTTAAGATAGTGCGTAAACTGTAAGCTGTACATGGAGAATTTAAACTCCGAAAACACATATAAAAATTGTGTCATTGGCTTTTCTCTGCATTTCCATATTAAATTCATACATGTTAGATAAAGATGCAGTTCAATTCTATTTCTATTAACTTAATAGCAGTAACAGCATACATATGTTCTTTATGTATTATAGATTAATTTAATAATACTGTAGATTATATATTTAATAATATGATATAATATTACAGAACTATTTTATAATTATTAATCCATGATACTATTATTAAATAATAGAAGAGGTCAAACTTTTATTAAGTTATGATAACCTGCCTCCTGTTAGGTAAACTAGGGCTAATAATTCAAAAAATATTACTTCATGTGATAGAATTAACACACGGCATTCCATTTCCATTGTTTCACTAAAAAGCTACAGATGACAGCAAATACTGTGTTTCACTTGGACATTGTTGATGCTGACCAGTTCCTTTGAGTAAAAACTACCCCATACCTTAGTTACTTATAATAACTTAATAACAATAATGAAAATAATAATAAAAATATTAGTAACCTAACATTTATGGTTTTGAAGTATAAAATTACTACCTTTAATCATTTCTAAAGTTCGTAATAGCCTCCTTGACTGTCCTTCTGTTATATTTATGTTCCTTCATTCCCCCTCTCTCCATTGCTTTAAATTTTGATCTTGTAATTAAAGTTCAAAATAAGAAAATTCTGTTCAGAGTTACTATGCAAAATCATCACAAAGTAAAATAAATATCAATTACAAACACTCATTAGTCAAGAAAAAAGCATAAGAATTAGTATATTTTTTATTTTTAAATATTTTATTATGCCATCATAAGATATACAATTGCAAAGATGTTCATAAGATGTTCATATTTGGGTTTCAGTCATACAGTGTTCCAACACCCATCCCTCCACGAGTGCCCATTTCCCACCAACAATGTCCCCGATTCCCTCCCCTGCTCCCTTAGCCTGCCTCTATGGCAGTTTTTTTATCACTTTCTCTCTCTCTCTCTCTCTCTCTCTCTCTCTCTCTCTCTTCCTTCCCTTACACATTGTGGGTTACAATACACACATTTAGAGGTTATCATGTGTATATTTTTGCCTGTATTTAATGCTCTGGTTCTAGGTTGGTATTAGCATTTTCGACAATTATTAGGATACTGTTACATTCTCTGTCTTACCTAACCTCCTGACATCCACATGCTTGTGATAAATTCCACTTTTGACATGACCTCCTGATCCATGTTTCACCTGTCCTTGGATATTGGTATCATAATATGTACACATATATATTTATGTCATGCAGATAAATGCAGTCATTCTATATATGTCTTGTTTCCTCTGGCTACTTTCACTTAACAAGATCCTCTCTATGTTCATCCATTTTACAGATGCATAGTATTCCATTGCATAGATGTGCCAAAGTTTCTCTATCCAGTCATTATTTCTATGGCACACTGGTTGTTTCCAGATTCTGGCTATTGTTAATAGGGCCGCTATGAAAATAAAAGTACAGGTGGTGTTACCACTGTGAGTTTTTAGCTTCCCAAGGTATATCCAAAGGAGTGTTAAGGCAGGGTCAAATTGGAGCTCAATCTCTAGTCTTTAGAGGAATATCCATACCGTTTTCCAGAAAGGCTGTACCAGTAGACATTCCCACTAACAATGGACTAGAGTCCCCTTTTCCCAAATCCACGCCAGCACTTGTTGTTCTTGCTCTTTTGGATATGTGCCAGTATCTGTGGCGTAAGATGATATCTCATTGTTGTTTTGATTTGCATCTCTCTGATGATTAATGATAATGATCATTTTTTCATATGTCTTTTGACCATTAGAATTTCTTGTTTGTCATAGTTTCTGTTCATTTCTTCTCCCCATTTTTTGATGGTGTTAGCTGTTTTCTTCTTGTAAAGTTCTACCAGTGCCTGATATACTGTATATTAACCCCTTATCAGATTGGTATTGGGTGAATATTCTTTCCCATTCTGTGGACTGTTTTGTATCTTGGTCAAGTTTCTTTTGAGGTGAAGAAGTTTTTTTAGTTTCCTATACTACCATATGTTTATCTTTTCTTCTAGTTGCTTTTTAGTGGTGTTTCACCTTTGATGATGCCTTTAGCTTCAATGTTGTGGAGGGTTTTTCCTATACTTTCTTCAGTACTTTATGGATTCATGTCTGATATTGAGATCTTTAATCCATTTGAACTGATTTTTTACATATATTTATTTGTTTATTTTTGTGACAATTACAAAAATATTCATGTTTGGGTTTCAGCCATACAGTATTCCAGCACCCATCCTCCACCAGTGCCCATTTCCCACCACCGATGTCCCCGGTTCCCTCCCTCCTCCCCTGACCTGCCTCCGTTGCAGGTATTCCATCTCTTTTCTCCTTTTCTCTTTCTCTCTCTCTCTTTCTTTCTTTCCTCTCTTACATGTTGTGGATTGTAATACATATACTTAGAGGTTATCATGTGTATCTTTTTGCCTGTATTTAACGATAAGTTCTATGTAGCAATAGACTTTTCGACAATTATTGGCACACTGTTCCCTTCTCAGTCTTACCTAACCTCTGCTTCCACATTTTTGTGGTAGTTCCAACTTTGGCAAGACCTCCTGATCCACGTTTCGCCTGACCTTGGGTATTGGTATCATAATATGTATGTATATGCATAAATATATGCATGACATATATTTATGTCATGCAAATAAATGCAGTCATTCTATATCTGTCTCTCTCCTTCTGGCTAATTTCACTCAACATGATACTCTCCATGTTCATCCATTTATAGGCAAATTTCATAACTTCATTTTTCCTAACAGCTGCCTAATATTCCATTGTGTAGATGCACCACAGTTTCTCTATCCAGTCATCATTGTTGGGCACTCTGGATGTTTCCAGATTCTGACTATTGTAAATAATGCTGCTATGAATATAAAAGTAGGGAGGTGTTTCCGCTTCGTGTTTATGTCATCCCAGCGTATATTCCCAGGAGTGGTATGGCTGGGTCAAATGGGAGTTCAATTTCTAGTCTTTGTAGTAATGTCCATATTGTTTCCCAGAAAGGCTGTACCAATCGACATTCTAACCAACAATGGATGACTGTCCCCTTTCCCCCACATCTACACCAGAACTTGTTGTTCTTGCTCTTTTGGATATGTGCCCGTCTCTGTGGTGTAAAATGATACCTCAATGTTGTTTTGATTTGCATCTCTCTGATGATTAATGATGATGAGCATTTTTCATATGCCTTTTGGCCATTCAAATTTCTTCCTTGCTGAAGTTTCTGTTCATTTTTTCCTCCTCATTTTTTGATGGGGTTGGTTGTTTTCTTCTTGCAAAGTTCTACCAGTGCCTGATATATCCTTGCTATTAACCCCTTATCAGATGGGTATTGGGTGAATATTATTTTCCTATTCTGTGGACTGTCTTTGTATCTTGGTCATTGTTTCTTTTGAGGTGAAGAAGCTTTTAAGTTTCATGTAGTCCCATATGTATAGCTTTTATCTAGTTATTTTGTTAGTGGTGTTCCTTCTTTTTGAAAACATCCTTAGCTTCAATGTCTTGGAGGGTTTTTCCTATATTTTCTTCGATGTACTTTATGGACTCATGTCTGATATTGAGGCCTTTAAGCCATTTTGATCTGATTTTTGTGCATGGTGTTAGACAGAGGTCCAAATTCATTTTTTTCCATGTCGCTGCCCAGTTTTCCCAACACTACTTCTTGAAGAGGTATTCCTTGCTCCATTTCATACTTTTTGCTCCTTTATCAAAGACTAATTGTTCATGTATTTGAGGCTGGTTGTCAGGATACTCAACTCTATTCCACAGGTCCACAGGTTAATTTTTATTCCAATACCATACTGTTTTAATTACCACTGCTTTGTAGTAGAGTTTGAAGTTGGGAAAGGTGATGCCTCCGATCTTCTTTTTCCCAAAGATTGCTTTATCTATCCGGTGGGGGCGGGGTGTGTTATTATTCCATTCAAATTTCAGAAGTGTTTGGTCAATATCTCTGAAGAATGTAATGGGTATCCTTTACAAGATTGTCAGACTTCTTCGTCAAGACCCAGAAGAAACAGTGAGGCTCTTCGTATTCTTGAAATAACTAGATGCCATTGGACTACATTGGCACGTGATAGGGTCAAATGGAAATGTTACTGGCACCCGCTTGAGGGAATCGATGAATAACGGGATTCATGTGATCAAGTGAAGTGATCATGTGTATCCTTATAGGGATGGCATTGAATCTGTATAAAGTTCTAGGGAGTATTACCATTGTGGCAATTTTGATTTTCCCAGTCCATGAGCAGGGAATGTGTTTCCACTTCCTTGTGTCCTCTTTTATTTCTTGAAGTAATGTTTTGTAGTTCTCTTTGTAGAGGTCCTTTGTGTTCTTTGTCAAACTGATTCCTTGGTATTTAATTTTCTGTGGCACAGCTGTGGATGCGATTGTGTTCTTAATATCCCTTTACTCTCTTTTATTATTTGTGTATAGGAAAGCCACCAACTTTTTGGGTGTTGATTTTGTACCCTGCCACTCTACTGTGAGCGTATCTTGTTTCTATGAGTTTTTTGGTGGATGTCATCTGCGAATAGTGATAGCTTGACTTCTTCCTTGCCTATCTGGATGCCCTTAATGTCCTTTTTTTCTCTGACTGCTATGGCAAGTACTTCCAGTACTATATTGAATAAAAGAGGTGAAAGGGAGCAACCTTGTCTTGTTCCTGATCTTAGGGGGAAGGCTTTTAATTTTTCCCTATTGAGAATGATACTTGCTGTGGGCTTTTGGGCTATCTAGCTTTGACTGTCTTGAGGAAGGTTCCTTCAATTCCCATTTTTTGGAGGGTTTTAATCATGAACAGTGCTGGATCTTGTCAAATGCTTTATCTGCATCTATTGATGTGATCATGTGGTTTTTATTTTTTCTCTTATGATATTATGTTGATTGACTTGCAAATGTTGAACTACCATTGCATTCCCAGGATGAATCCTACTTGGTCATGATGCATAATCTTTTTGATGAGTCTTTGGATTCTGTTTGCTAGTATCTGGTTGAAGATCTTATCATCTGTGTTCATCAGGGAGATCGGTCTATAGTTTTCTTTCATTGTGTTATCTCTCCCTGCTTTGGGTATCAGGGTTATACGTGCCTCCTAGAAGGTGTTTGGGATGTTTCTGTTTCTTTCCGTTTCCTGGAAGAGCTTGAAAAGAACTGGGAGTAGGTCCTCCTTAAAGGTTTCATAGAATTCACTAGTGAATGCATCTGGAACTGGGCTTTTGTGTTTGGGCAGACTTTTAATTTCTGTTTCAATCCTCAATGGTGATAGTCTTATTCAGGTACTGCAGATCTTCTTGTTTCAGCCTTCAGAGGTTGTAGGAATTCAGGAATTTATCCATTTCTCCTAAGTTTTCATGTTTCATGGTATACAGGCTCTCAAAGTCATCTCTGATGATCTTTTGGATTTCTGTGGTTTCTGTTGTGATGTCACCATTTTTATTTCTGATTCTGTTTCTTTGGGTTTTCTCTTTCTCTGTTCTTACAAGGCTTGCCAGTGATTTATTGATCTTGTTTAGTTTTTTAAAGAACCAGCTCTTTGTTTCATAAATCTTTTGGATTGTTTTTGTGTTTCCAGCTCATTTATTTCCTCTCTAAGTTTTATTATTTCCTTCTTTCTCCCTTGGTTGGGTTCTTTTTGTTGGTCTTTTTCTAACATTTTGAGCTGTGTAGTAAGGTTATTTATGTGAACCCATTCTTCTTTCCTAATGAACGCTTGCAGAGTTATAAACTTTCCTCTTTTGCTTTTGCTATGTCACACAGGTTCTGATAGTTGGTGTCTTCATTTTCATTTGTTTCCAAGAATCTTTGGATTTCCTGTTTGATTTCTTCTATGACCTATTCGTTGTTCAGCAGTGAGCTGTTCAGTTTCAGGTGTTTGGTTTAACTCCCTGTTTCTGTGTTTGGTTAACTTCCATTTTTAATGCATCATGGACTGAAAATATATTTGACACAATTTCTATCTTTTTTATTTTGTTGAGGTATCCGAAGCACGGCCCACAACACAACCAACGCCGCACCACCAACCCCCGACAGAAACGCAACCCCACACCCAGGCCACCCCGAAACAAGGAAAGGAACCACACCCCCCCCCACCCACCGACAAACCCCCACCCCCCCCCCCCCCCCCCCAGACACCCCAGAACACCCCCCCCCAGACCCCCATGCGCACAGCCCGACGACCCCGTCAACACGGCCGCCCACCCGAGGCACCCAAACCCAGCGGCCCCCCCGGCACCCAAGCCAAACCCGCCCAGTGAGGTATGCTTGTTGCTCTGCATGTGGTCTATCTTAGAGAAAGCTCCATGTGTACTGGAAATAAATACGTATTCAGCTCTTTTGGCATGAAAAGTCCCGAATATGTCCACTAGCTCTCTTTCTTCCATTTCTTCCTTCAGGGCCAGTATTTACTTGGTGAGATTCAGTCTTGTAGATCTAGCTATAGTTGATAGAGAAGTGTTAAACTCTCCAACTATTATTGTGCTACTGTTAATGCCTTCTTTGTGGTTTATTAGCAATTGTTTTAAGTATTTTGCTGGCCCCTCGTTGGTTTTTATATGTTTAGTAGTGTAATTTCTTCCTGATATACCTAGCCCTTAATTAATCAGAAATGGCCTTCATTATCCCTTCTCTCCTGAATTACTATAGTTTTTAAGGTCATATTCTTTTATAAGGTCATGCTCATCCTTAGATGGACAACTTCATATTGATTGACTGATTCTTACACCAATTATTAAAACTAATTAATTTTGTTTTCTTATTTTATTGAGAAACAGACACAGAGATACACATGGAGATGTAAAAAAAAATCCATCACCAAAATAAACCTAAAAAGGAAATCGCGAAATTCAGAGTGAAGTTTCAACAAAATTCAATTTGACTTTGAAATTTTGCTAATCAAATTAATATTTGTGCTATTATCTTAATACTTCAATGGTTTCCTTGATCATAGTATTATCTTTCCGTTCATAAAAATCATATCAATTTATATAATTTTATCAGTTTTTATTAGTAAAATATAAAATTTTATTGCTTTTCCAAGCATTTTTTTTATTTTTTGCTTTTTTGGGTCACGCCTGGCAATGCTCAGGGTTTTCTCCCTGGCTCTGCACTCAGGAATTACTCCTGGCGGTGCTCAGGGGACCATATGGGATGCCGGGATTGAACCCAGGTCGGCACAGGCTGGCTGTGTGCAAGGCAAATGCCCTACCCGCTGGACTATCGCTCCGGCCCTTTTCCGAGCATTTTGACTAGAAGGGAATATCACGATCATGATCTTCCCGTTGATCATCTATTTGCTAGAGCGGGCACCAGTAATATCTCTATATGTCCTGTCTCATGCCAGTAGAGCCAGGGGCATCGGCTTGCTACAGGAACATAAAGAGCCTCAAACCATTATATTAGGTCATGGGAATGACCTAATATAATTGTTACTGGAATTTGGCATATCATATACAACACGAGAAGCTTGCCAGGCTTGTTGAGCGGGAGGCAAACTCTTTTAAACACTTCCAAATAAAGCATTTATTGATGAACTGCGTGGCGCGCTTGGCCACGCAAAGCCATGCTGTGATCGGCTGGTCTGCTGGGTGGAGTTCTGACGAGAGGGAAGTCCAGAAGTGGAAAATGGCGGCGCCCGTGGAGTGAGGAGGGGTGGTCTGGCTTGTTGTGAGGCTCTGCCGAGGTGGTGGGCCAGGGCTAGAACCCGCCATGCCTCCCGACTGCCTCATGAACGGCTTTGCACAGGGAGAGCAAGGAACAGCTCTGCCCCATGTGTGAGAGTCTCTGGACCAGCATACCTGGGCCGGATTGAGGAAAAAGCTGCGGCAGAGTGGGTGTCGGTGATCTGGGCTGTGATGGGCTGGTCTGCTGGGTGGAGTTCTGACGAGAGGGAAGTTCCAGAAGTGGAAAATGGTGGCGCCCGTGGAGTGAGGAGCGGTGGTCTGGCTTGTTGTGAGGCTCTGCCGAGGTGGTGGGCCAGGACTAGAACCCGCCATGCCTCCCGACTTTCTCATGAACGGCTTTGCACAGAGGAGAGCAAGGAACAGCTCTGCCCCATGTGTGAGAGTCTCTGGAATATAACTACCCTCAATTAGCTGAGGATCATGAATAAGGTAGAATGTTTTTTGGCTCTTTTGGTTTTTGTTTTTGACTTTTTCTTATGGAGGGGCAAGGAGTCTTCCTAAGTAGTACTCATGGAGCTAGGGCCACTCCCTGTTATTGCTCGGTCAATCAGTTCAGTGGTTGAGTGCTAGAGCCCAAATATAAAGTGCTATTATTTATACAATTGTCTTTGTATTTTGAATATTTCTCTTAGTAATATTTTCCTCAAAAAGCATTTAACAGTCTCAAATAACACAGGAACTATGTACAAAGTGAATTCCACATATGTAAAATAAGATCAACTTGCAGCATTTTATTTGAACTGTATCATACTGATTTTTCTTTTGAAATTAAACAAGTCTATAGTTTTTCATTTGTCATCACTTATCTTATGGCCGTTCTTATCAGTTATTTAAAATCACTGAGTCTGAATTTGAAATAGATTCCCAAAATCCCTTTGGCAGTGTGATTTGCATTACTTACATGTGAGTTTGCTATTAGACACTTGGTATAGTAGGACTTAATTTCAGACCTTAGACATGGGGGAAAGCAAACAGGGCTCTATCTTAATCAATATTAATGAAAACACAAGTTTTAAACACAAAACACAGTTACAGAAACATAATGACAGCAGCTTCTCAAAGGTATTAAAATTATGAAATGGTATTATTTTCTGTATAGTTATCACACTTTCTATTTTACTAAAATCTAAATAGTTAAAGTTGTTTTTCAATAGTGCTGCTTTTGCAGAATTCCGTGGTCATCAGTCTAGTGTTTCACATCTGTGTAGAAAACCCTACCCAGGGAGTTTCTTTCGCATTAGACACATGATTAGGCACTGATAGACACATGGCATTTAGTAATATCATTAAAATATTCTACACTACACAATGGCAACAGATGTCTTCAGTTCTGACAACTAATCAAAAAGTAAATTAACCAACATAAAAACACATCTGGAATCCTAGAAATGGAAGAATTCCGTCTTATATCATTCAATATTCTATTACATTTGTGTTAATTTTTGAAAAGCTGTGCTGGATGTTTTATGTAAATGAAGAAAAATACACATTTTACTCTGTGATCTCCAAAACCATTTACTATATAAAGCACTTTGTCAGGTTCTGAAGTGTTTCTTCCCAGGCCTGAGATAACTCAAGCTTTCTGAAATAAGTCTCTTATTAAAGCAACATGTTCAAAGTGAGCAATGTAAGTCCACAGGGAATGCTGCTGAGAAAGTAATGGTCTGCTGGTGAGTTGATAGACTGCATTAGTGGTCTCAGCCAATCCGGAAGGAGGGCTGACAGCAGCTCAATTTGTAATGTATTTCATATGTAGAACATAGTCAGAAAAGACTCCTAAATATTAGAACTGTGCATTGATTAATTAAACTCTTTGCAAATCATGGCATGCAAACATGAATTAGACTCAGGCGATTAGTCTTTAAACATTTCTTTCTACATATGAACAATAATCATAAAGGCATATTTACATAGAATATTTCAATTTAATTTTTTAAACAATGCAAACTTAATTTGGGGGATAAATAATTCACTTTCTATGAAGGAAATTCCTATATAATTTTTTATAATACCAAAAAGATTTTTTGCTTATGAAAATTTTTTTGAAATTTTTTGCTTGTTCTAAAAACATTCTTAACATGTAGGTAAATGGGCAAAATATTGCATCTAATTAATAATTATAAGTAAGTCATTCAAAGGACTATAAATCATGATATATATTAGACAAGATTAAAATTGTAATAATTTTTTTAGTTTTTAAAATGACTTTTTTTCATATCATGGGAAAGTCAGCATTTTCCTAAGCATTGTTCAGAACCACATTGTTTATGCACTGTGAATAAAGCAACATATCATGACTGCGTTCTGTCACTGAAACATCATTTAGGAAACAGAATAAATAATTCATTGCAATAAATTGCTTTTTTTGTGATGTAATTCATTAATAAACAAAAAATATGACAAGAAAGCTCTGGTTATTAACACACAATTTTCAAGATTTATTCATGCTGTGATCTAATTTTAATGTGAAAATTCATATTTCAAACTGAATTGCTGCAGTTTTGTAATTGCACCTACAAAATAAAAGCAAGACTGCCCAAAATAAAACACACACAAAAAATTAACAGTAAGTTATTTTATGATGTACAGAATTTAGTCCGGTGTTATTTAACAAAAGCTAAATAAACTATCAAAGGAGAAATAGGTGACAAATTTCAATCTTTTTAGAGCTATGTAAACCCAAGGCTTCAAAATTTCATTGTTTGAAACTTAAAACTTAGCTCAGAAACAGTAAGTACAATCTAGATCTTCCTTTGGAATGTGTTTTCTTTGTTTCTTCTTAAGAATCATCAGTGATTAAACATCACCTAATACAGAAACAGTGAGAGAAAATGGTTATTCATTGGGAATACATTCAACTAATATTCTTAATGGTAATTTAAAAGCATATTTTTAGTAAGAAAATTAAAGAACACTAGAAACAAAAATAATTGCAGACTATTAGACATGGGAACTTTAAATCTTCACATATCCTAGGGCTCTGGTAGTCATGTGATGCTATTAATCCTTCATAATTTTCACAAACTTGTCAAATCCTGCACTGTACCTCTCATAGCAATGACATTAACCTAAGACTCAGATTTTTACATAGCATTAGTAAAGAGCTATGTCACAAGGGAACTTAATAAAACTGAATGTGAACTATTATTAGAGATAGAGATATGTCAGATCAAAGTATATCCAGAAATGATGTTGTAAACTCTTGACACAATGAGTTGCCATGTGGTGACATGTTTATTTCAGAGGTAGGGACAAAACGATAATACTTTTAATAAAAAAATATTATATTTCTGCCAACAGGTGGGCAATACTTTGAGGGCATGTGGCTAGCAGCTGAACTTTGTTAAATATATATTAACATGAGCACTTCATTGACGAGTTTTCAATAAAGCTATTTTATTTTTTATAGCTAGTGTCGGAAGTATCACACATTTTCACTAAAAATACATGAAAATACAGTTTTTAAATTTTTTTAAATTTTTAAAAAATTTTTATTATACCACAGTGAAACATACAATTACAAAGGTGTTCATAATTGGTTGTTGGTAATAGAGTATTCAAGCACCCATCCCTCCACCAGTGCTCCATTCCCACCACCAGTGTACCCACACTCCCTCTTGCCCACCCCCCCAGCAGGTACCCCCTTTTCCTCTCTTTTCTCTCTGTCTCTGTATGTCTCTCTGTCTCTGTATGTCTCTCTGTCTCTGTATCTCTCTCCCTCTTTTTTTATACATTGAACCTAGCCCTGCATTTATTTAGGGCTATCATTTAAGTTTCTTTGTGTATATTCAATGGTGAGTTCTAGTCTGACATTACCATTTCCCACACTTAGTAAAACAGTGGTATATATTTTGAATGCAGTCATTCTATATCTGTTTTTTCCCTTTGACTAATTTCACTCAGCATGATAGTCTCCATGTCCATACATTTGCAGGTAAATTTCATAATTTTGTAATTTCATAATTTCATCTAAGAAAATACAGCTTTTTTAAATCACTTTCTTTAATTGTAATTTTTATCATACCACTATTTAAAAAAATAGACGATTCACATATTTGCAAGTCATTTAGTAATTCTCAGTTAAGCAATCAGTCACTATAAAGTTACATTCCCTGACTGTTATTTTACCTTCTTTTCTCCTTCAAAAATAAAGACTGTGTGATGAAGATTTTTAGTCCTTGGGACTGTAGAAAATATAATTGTCATTGTAGTCATTTATACTATCTAATTGAACTGAATATCTTAGGTAATGTTCTATTTTACTCTCTTCCCAACTTGCTGTAACCTAAGTGAAAATTACAACTAAACAATGTTCACCCATTGTTAGAGATCTCTCTAAGTGTAGTGTCATTGCTACTAAGTTATACTAAGTTCTTTACTATTTCCCAAACCATTTCATAGAAACATGGTCATTAAAGGAATTAGTCCAAGGAACTTTCAAGATATTTACACTGAAAAGAGTTAAACAAAAGGAGAAGTTGGGGTTGGAGAGATCATATAGTGTGTAGGGCATTTGCTTTGCATATGCATAGAAATATGGTATTCTTAGCACCCCATTTGCTCCCTGTCCCCTGATCCTGAAAGGAGTGATGCCTGAGTACAGACCCAGGAGTAAGCCCTGAGTGTTGTGGATGTGGTCGATGGTGGTGTTGGTAGTGGTAGTGATGATGATCACTTGATCACTTGACATCCGTTATTCATCGATTTGCTTGAGCGGGCACCAGTAACATTTCCATTTGACCATATCGCATGTCAGTGTAGCCCAATGGCTTCTGGTTGCTACAGGAATACAAAGAGCCTCAAATAGTTCATTCAAGGAATTGACAAAGAAGTCTGACCATCTTGTAGGTGGGTGGGCACATGATCCTTTGACATCCCGTGGGATCCAGATGGTAACAAATCTAGTCCAGCGGTCATCTCCAAATTGCATTACTTGTCCAGCCCATCTGATTTTCCATGCCTTGGCAAAAGAGAGCATCCCTGACTCTGGAACAGCGACGGAGGTCGGAACTGTGAATTCCTTCTCTCACTTGAGTGAGGCGTGATATTCCAAGCATAGTTCTTTTCGATTCCTCTTTGGGAGACACAAATAGCATTATCTTCCTGCTTTTGTAGGGCCCAGGTCTCTGACAAGTATGTTAATGCAGGGAGAATGGTGGAGTTGACGAGATGTGCCTGGAGTTGGAGGTTTTTGTCTTTTTAGCTATTTATTCGATGGTTTTGAAGGCATTTCATGTCATTCTCTTCCTCCTGCGCAGCTTAGGTTTTAGGTCATTCATCATGTTGACTTCTTGACCTAGGTCCACATAACTGCTGCATTCAAAGATGTTTCTTCCATTTAGAGTGAATGGGGCCTCTGGAACTATTTCATTTTTCATGAACATAGTCTTGCTGAGGTTCAGAAGTAGACCTATCTTTCCACATTTTCAGTTGAAGTCAGCCAGCATTTTTGCCACTTGGCTAATGTTTGGTGTTATTAGAATGATGTCATCATCGAAGCGGAGGTGGTTCAGTTGCCGACTGTCTATCTTCACTCCCATTCCTTCCCATTCCTAATTGTACCCTTCATGGAGCGGCTGAAGGGTATGACCTGCTTGTCAGGGCAGAGAGCGATATCACACTCAGTGATGCTCAGGGGTTACTCCTGGCTTTGCAGTCAGGAATTACTCCTGGCAGTGCTTATCCCAGCAAGCTACTATGAATATACCACCCACACGGCAGAGCCTGGCAAGCTGTCTGATGAATATTCAATATGACAAAATCAGTAATAAAAAATGTTCATCTTCCTGATCCTGAAAAAGCCTTTAATATGGCAGCACTAAGAAGGACGAACAAGGAGGGCCTGATAAAATTTCAGCTGCCAAAGCGAAGAAAGGACTAAAATGACTGTCTGTACTTTCAATGCACGTACAGTGGCAATGGAAGCATATATGAAGTACCTGATGGTGCAAGTGCAAAAGATCAAGTAGGACATCATTGGTCTGACTGAGACAAGGAGGCGCCAATCGCATCACGCTGTTTTTGACACTGGAGAACTTTTCCTTGGTACATTCAATGAAAGAGGCATCGGTGGTGTCGGTGTCCTTGTCGACATGAACAAGGTCGTGAACATTGATACATTTGAATGCCTAACAAACCGGATAGGACGGTTACCCTTGAAGAGATGTGGCCCACTGCCAGCAGTTTCTATCTCCATTGTCTATGCACCAATATCCACATACAAGGAAGAAGAAACTGAGAAATTCTACGTGGAACTGGAGGAGTTCTATAAAAAAAGATCACACCTTCTACAAGATCATAGTCGGTGATTTTAATACCAAGAAAAGACTGAGAAGATCGGCCAAGAACTCCACATTGGTACCCACGGCCTAGGATGGAACGGACAGGGTGAGAGACTATCAGAGTTCATCGTGTCCACCAAGACCATTCATGGGAACTCACAGTTCCAGAAGGCTGAAGTGAAATGTTGGACATGGGAAATCCCGTGGTGGACAGTTCCACAATGAAATTGACCACATCATCTTCAATCAATGGTTTTGCCTGACCGATGTTGCTGTCCTACCAAAATTCCAAAACAGGATCAGACCACCGTATCCTTCGTGAAAAAATCTGCTTCACGCAACAGGAGAGAAGGCTGCAAAGTTTAAGAAGATAACTCCCAGAACAACCACCAACTGGGAACTCTTTGGCACCACTGAAGCAACATGGGATGATACCGTCATTGATGATGTCAATGAAGAATAGAACCTACTGGTTCAGCACCTCCATAATTGTGTGAAGAATGCCGAGAGAGAAAAAAAAAAAAAGGAAGCCTGTCTTTAAAAACTCTCGAGCTCATTCGCCAATGTGCAAAGTCGCGAGCCTCAGGAGACCAAATGCTAACATCCAAGCTGACAAAGCAGTGCAGAGAAGTGGTAAAGGAAGACCTCAAAGAGAGAAGAGTAGAAAAACTGGAAGATGCAGCAGAAGCCTTGAAAAGCATTCTCAATGCCTGCCTGTCATTCACCAACTATAACACCACAATGACTGCCCTCCAATGTCCTGATGGATCTATCACATCTTCAGAAAGGCAATGGAAAAGATTATCCATGACTTCTACTCAGATCTCTTTGATAGCCATGTCCACCTGCCCACATACCAAATTCTGCAGGATGGATATGTTTTTCCCAATGTTCTCCCTTCTTAAATCTGATATGCCATTTCACCAGTAAAGAAGGGAACAGCACCAGGCCCAGTTTAAGTCAGACCCGAACACCTGAAGAATATGCCTTCAGTACTCATGAATACACTGGCTCGGCTCTTCACATGCTACCTCTCTGAATGCAAGGTGCCCTCGATTGGAAAACCAGCAAGACAGTTCTACTGTTCAAGAAGGGAGACATCCATGACATTGCCAACTATCGACCCATCTGCCTGTTGTCTGTCATCTACAAGCTGTTCATTCAAATCATCCTGAACAGGATTGGCAGACCATTAGATAAAGGGCAACCATGAGAGCAAGCTGGCTTCCGAAAAGGGTTCAGCACAATTGACCATATCCACTTGGTAACCAAGCTCATTGAATTTTTGTAGGGAGTTCAGGATGCCACTCTGTCTCACATTCATTGACTTAAAGAAAGCCTTTGATTCTGTGGAGACTGAAGAGCTCGTCGATGCCATAGCCAAACAGGGAGTTCAAACCCAATACATCAAGATCCTTTGTGAGCTGTATTAACAATTCACCACCAGGATCTCACCATTCTACAAAGAAGTGATCATCAATATCAAAAGAGGGGTTTGGCACGGTGATGCTATTTCATCAAAACTCTTCAGCGCCACCCTCGAGAACACCATGCAACAATCAGAATGGTGATGATGATGATGTTGATGAAATTAAGTTTTAAGAAAATAATTTATTAGGTCAAATAGGTAGTCAGAGTGCAGAAATATTTCTCATGGAGACTGGATGCAGAGACTTGATAATCCTAAGGATCCTCCTTATCTCTTTTCTTTGTGCGTTTCCTTGTGTGCTAATTCCATTTTTAATGAGCTTTGTTAGATAGTCCTATATAGTGTCTATTCCTTCTCTTTACCACATATTAGATTTCTAAAACAGTTTTCACTTTTAAATTTTTCAAAATAGTTCTAATTTTTGAAGCATCATAAATTTCATTTTACCTTGAAGTAAAGTATGCAGTGAAACCATTATTTAATTAAGTTTATCACACTCTTAGAACTGGACACAATTTGTTGCAATTCAAGGTATTAATTTTACAAATACCTAAACACAAGTAGAATAATTGTGGGTAGAGAAAACAGTGGGAAATATTTAACTATATGTATACACGTTTTTATTTTGTGATTCTCAGTTATGCTTGTTAACAATCATAAATCAAGCCAAACCTAATAGAATGTATTGGTTAGGAAAAAAATAATCCTTCAGAATTAGAATGGGATAAAAGTGATTTGAAGTTTCTAGGACAAAGAATGCCATACCAATTTTATTTTACAATCAAATTGCAAAATTAAAAAGAGTCAGTGTATTAGAAAAACTGGTTTCATTACATAGTTCTCATTCCATGTACCATTTCTAAAGAAAGTTTTGGTAATCAAATTGGTTGATAAACATGAAATTCTTTAATTTTTTTCAAAAATTGTTCAGATTTTATTGAGAAATGATTCAAGTCCTATATATATATATAAAATTCTGAGTTTTTATATACTTATATGGCTATAATGCATACATTTCCTATTATTTTCTAATTAACATAAAATATTAGAATCCCGGTTCAATTCTTGGCATCATATTTGGTCCCCCTGCTGCTGGGTGTGCCTCCTCTCCCCCATTAAAAAAGTGTGGTGGTTGCAATGTAATATTATTCTCTTTTGCTTGTTTGGGGGCCACTCAGCAGTGTCCAGAGGACCGTATGATATTCTAGGGATTGAACCTGGGTAAGCTCGTGTGCAAGGCGCAAACTATACCTGCTGCATTATCTCTCTAGCCCTGCAGTGGGGTATTGGGATACCAAACTGCATCAGGACTCCAAAATTCCAGATAAACTGTATCTCTCTCTCCCTCTCCCTGTCTCCCTCTCTCTCTCTCTCTATTTCCCTCTCTCTCTCATGCCCTCTCTCTCTCTCCCTCCCTCCCCCCTCCTTTTTATCTGATTTTTGGGTAACCAAGGGTAGTACTCAGGTCAGAGTGATAGCACAGCAGGTAGGGCATTTGTCTTGCATGTCGCCGACCCAGGTTCGATCCCCGGCATCCCATATGGTCCCCCAGGCACCACCAGGAGTCATTCCTTAGTGAAGAGCTAGGAGTAACCCCTGAGCGTTGCCGGGTATGACCCAAAAAAGGAAAAAAAAAGATAGTACTCAGGATTTACTCCTGGCTCTGCGCAGGGATCACTCCTGGTAGGGTCAAGGAACCATATGGAGTGGCAGGGATTAAAGCCAGTTTGACTGCCTGTCAGGCAAGCCCCCTACTCTCTGTACTATCACTCGGACTCCTAACCTGCTACTTTATAGTTGCATAGCCTTAATCAATCATTGCTCATCAATCATTGCTCGGGTTTTGAGGTGACTACTAGAGTAACCCACACGCATGTCAGAGCCTGGCAAGCTACCCATGTCATATTTGACATGCCAAATACCAGTAACAATTATGGCCCTCATTCCCATGACCTGATGGGATGATTTGAGGCTCTTTATGTTCCTGGAGCTGACTGATGCCCTTGGGCTATCTCTCATGTGACAGGACATATTGAGATGTTACTGGTGCCCGCTCGAGCAAATCAATGATATACGGGAAGATAGTGATACAGTGACAGTGATATATCACATGTATAAATATATCTTAACATTATTAAGCCATGGAAATCCTTTTCTCTTGTTTCCCAGATTTTGGAATCTACATCTAAATGACAAGGGTGCAAAATAGGGGCCAGAGAGATAGTACAGTGGACAAGGCCTTGTATATTGCAGACCCAGGTTTAGTCCCTACTACTTCACATGGTCCTCTAAGTTCTACTACGAATAAGCTATGAGCACAGAGCTCTGAAGTTAGCTATATGAACTTAGGAAAGGTGAGGTGTGGGGTGCAATATCAACAAATATCTCTCTTCTCAAAATGAAAAAGTCTGCTATCAGTGATCAAAAATAGTGTCTCTCTCTCTATACATATATATAGAGGGAGAGTTGTGAAAAAATATATAATTAGTTATATTTTTTAAAAAGTTTTAATTGATGTTTATACAAAGCAAATTATTTGGCACGATGCTTAAGCTATTCATTGAGAAACATGATAGACAAGTTTACATAACAAGTTATATTTGACTTGTAACAGTCTTAACATTTGTATTCTTTCTCTTCCCTATTTTCTGAATCCCAATTTCATGGAGTACATATGGAGAACTTCCTGCAATTACCCCATGCTTAACACTTCATCCCTAACATATTCTTTTTCATTAAAACGCATCTTACCAGTGCTCCAGTTTCTTAATGCCAAGCTTTATATATTGTAAGATTACTTTCTTGTTAAATCATTTTGGCTTTAGATTTCTAGGCAAAAGCTAAACAGGGCTTGATTATAGAATGTGTATATTCCATAAGCACTGATGGTAGCCAAAAAATAATTATGAATTAATCCCACCCTTATTTTTGGACATTTAAAAAATTGCACCAAATAGAAAATCAATTGCAGCATTGTTTATTAGTATCTTATTTTTTTGTTCCTGTCCTTTCTATTCAGAAACTTCCTGTACATAATATTTTCTATTTTGGCTATCCTTCCACTTACATATTATAATAACATCTCTCACATATAATTGGATATATTCTTCTCTCTTATTTATTTTCTTCTTTACATACTTTTACCCTAAACGGGCCAGAGAGAAAGTAGGTCACTTTTCTTGAAAGCAGCCAACTGCTGTTGGATCCCTAGCACCCACCTATATCCACTGACCCCCTCAAATTGTGATCACTGAGTGAAGGACCACTGGGTGTGACCCCCTCAAAGAAACAACATTTTCCCTATATGATTTTCTTTGATTTATTTGTTTCTCATTCACAATCTCTCCTGACTTTTGCAGTTCTATTCAGATCACCACATGATCCCTTCACTTTAGGCTGAAGTTTTATGCTAAATTCTACTTGTAAATTCTGCCTGAGAGCTGTATCACCCTTAAAGTCACTACATGCTTATGAAAATTAGCATTTTTCAAACTGTTATGGTTCAGATTTAAATTAATATTTATCAAAATGATCAGTTTCTAACACCACACCCACCAACTATAAGCCTGAGTCCCTCCACTAGTGTTCCAAGCACCCTGTCCACCCCAATACCCATATAAGCCCAGTTCCATGGACACAATCTTTAATTCTGATGACTTTAACTATTTTTGGTTTCCTTACTATGTTTCTTTTTCATCTTATATCTTTGATATATGTATTTTAAAAAAATTAATTGTGGAGGTGGTGTTACTATATATTAAATTTTAATAGTGTCCATATACACTTAGACTTTATTACTGCTCTGCATGTTTTCAAGCTCATCTCTTAAAATAAAGTAGAACATGCCTCCACTGATATAAATGTTGTATAAGTGAACTGAAAACAGTTCACTGTATAAGTGAACTGTATAAATGCTGTATAAGTGAGCTAAAAACAGTACATATATAGATAATATACTATGCATAATATATAAATAAACATAAAAAGTCTTATAATTTGGCCCATCATTAGAAAAATATAGTAATTTTTAAATAAAACTTAGCCACAATATACCTGAAAGAATATTTAATAAACTTTATATTTGTACTTCATTTTTTAAGGGGATATTTCTGGTTTCCCTACATATGAAGGCTCATTATATATGAGTCTCTTTAATGATGTGTCCTTCTTTATAAGTTTTCATTATTGCCCCATTTCCAAAGGCTGGAGACCAGATGGAGAACACAAATTCTCCTGGGATCCATTAACTATTATAATAGTGTGGTTTATAATAAGAGATACATATATATGCATATATGGTCTTTAAAACCTTTTCTTGGCACAAATCTCTTAAAACCATCGGAATTCACAGGTTGTGAGAGCCATTGAAAGATATCTTTTGTTATGTTAATGAGGTAACTTTTGTAATCCCACTTAAAGAACAGGGCTGTTTGCCAGGAGAACCAATCAGTTTAGAACTTTTAGAACAACTTTTTTGTTCTAGGAAGGGGAAAGTGGTTGGAGGTTATACTTCCAAAGACCAATGATTTTATTAAGCATATTATGTAAGGAAACTTCCATAAAAGTCCCAAAGTCTGGATTTTGAGAACTTTTGAGTATTGAATATGTAAAACTTTGGAAGAATTGGAGACAATATGGCAGTTCCATCCTCTTTCCCCATACTTTGTATGTCTTTACCTGAATACTGATTAATTTATTTAATATACTTTATAAGTTAATAATATAGTCCCAACTTGTTTTTCTGATTTCCATGAATATAAGATCAAAGCAGAGAGTTATGGAAACCTGGAAACCTCTGATATGTAGCTTGTATATATAAGCACAAGTAGTAACTTTGACTGATATACAAGTACAGGTATTAACTTTGACTTGCTGATGGGATTCGGTAACTACTTGGGGCTGTGTGAACTTTATCTGTGGAATCTGATGCTATTTCTGGGTAATATCATAGTTAACCTGATATTTTGGACACTGCTATCCTCTGAGAATTATTTGTGTGTGAGGTAGATGCAAAGGATAAGACACACACACACACCCACACCCACCCACCTACACCCACAACCCCCACACACACACCACACAGACATACATATACACACAGATCCACACAGAAACATACATGCATGAATACTCATAGTAAATACATAAACTAAATTTTAGTTAAGGAAGCAATTTTTCCATAGATTATTCCACGGAGAAGGTGCTTGCACTTCTGATATAAAGCCTAATTGGAACTGAAGTTGCACTGCTTCCAGTAAGTCCCTCAGTAAAGGCCTTTCTTAAGTCCTTGAGGAAATTAAAATCATACTAATACTCAAGGCTAATCTCACAGTATAGATTAAGAATAATGAGAAAAGAAAAATATCTATTTAGTAAAATGGAATAATAACTATAGCAGTGAAGTCAAAATTATATCTCAAAATAATTACATCAGACAATGCCTCCTTTGAAATAATACATACCAGAACAAATAAAATCAGCTATCAAAGCACTTCCAGTGTCTGCATATTATTCTGTTACTGCTGACTTGAATATTTTTGTTGGTTTGCATTCTGAAAGTACAAATCAGCAAAGCAAGCTATTGTTTCAAAGACATGCAGTAAATATAAGGCCCAGAGAACATTGTTGATGACTAATGGATCTCAAAATATTGTTACTCTTCATCAACAAAACTAGCAGTTGATGTAAAAGGCCCATGATAAATGTGTAAATTGAGTATGTCTGCAAATTAACACTGGGGACATAAGTTTAACCACAAATGTTTTAATTGGCTGTGTTTCTCTATCAGCAGCATATATCCCAATCAGGCTGGATGATTTAAAAGCATTTTGCTGAAGAACTTTTCTCATCAGTCATTTGGAAAAAGTGTTACATTATTGAGACCACTTAGATTGCACATCTGTGAATTGAGGCTTTCTCTATCCCAGTCATGTTCTGATATTTTGCTTTCATTATGACAATATTAAAGTACTTGACACTATCATTGTAAACTCTGCACCTTTAAGTTCCTTGACTTAAATGTATTTCCTCAGTGCAGTTATATCATAGAACCAAAGAAAAATGTCCCTCATCATCCAAGTGGGTTCTATTTGAACATCCCAAGTTCTGGAGACTAAATGTCATTGTCTGATTAAATATCTCTTTACCCTGAACACTGAGTACACTACCTCAACAATTCACACAGATTTTCATTTAAAACACTGATAAATTTGATCCAAAATGACAATGTAGCGGGTAGGGTGCTTACTTTGCAAGTTGAACTGGATTTGGTTCCCCTTGAATGAGATATGGTCCCTGGAGCCCAGAGCCATGCCAGCAGTGAGCCCTGGGGGTAGAATCAGGAGTAAGTCCTGAGTATAGCCAGGGGTGGTCCCAAGAACCACAAACAAGAGTTAAACTGACAGGCAGTTGAACCTAGGACACTTACTGTCTTTTCTTTCTTAACAAGGATTTTATTTCCTTGTTTTCACTTTATAAAAAAATGTATTGATTCATATTCTATTCTCTGTCAAAGCATGTTACCTTACTTTTATATGCTTGAAAGGAAATGTTAGGGGCTGAGTGATAGCACAATGGGTAGGGTATTATTTACCTTGTATGAGACTGATGTGGTTCGATACCCACATCCCGTATGGTTCCCCCAAGCACCCTCAGGAGTAATTCCTGAGTGCTGATCTAGGAGTAGCCCCTGACCATCGCTAAGTAGAACACCAAAACCAAAGACAAATGTTATAATTACTCTGATTGTTTCATTCTTTAAAGTAGTGGTAATTACTGTCAACCCCAGGAATCAATTGTTTTGTAAGGGTCCCATCCCTTGACACTAAAGGAAGACATTCCATTAAAATGAAAGCTTCTTTTCTCCCCATTCCACCTTTTAACCCCAACGACTAGAACTGAGCCTTTGCACCTGGACACTTCATTTTTATTTTTTATTTAGGTATTATCTAACTACACCAAACCATTCATATTCTTCATCAAAATAACTCTTGGACAGTCTAAGGAATGTTAAGTGCTGTCATGGAAATATGACACATACTAGGAATTTGTTTTATAGCTCCAATAAGATATTAATAGAAACCAGAGATTTTAGCTTGCATGGATAATGCCACACAGATGAAAACTTGATAGCAGGCTAATCAAGAATGGTTTGCCATAATTATTTCTCCAAGTTTTGTTACTTTTAATTCTCCTCCTTTACCACCTCCCTCCTTCTTCTCTCCTCTTCCTCTCCCTCAGTTCTCTTCCCCTTCCCTTCTCCCTTGTCCTCCCCTTCTTCTACCTCCTATTCCTCTTCTTCCTCCAATAATGTCTAATACAAGGACATATATGCCATAGTTCTTGGAAATCTCTACTGCTACTTGGAACATTCAAATACTTCAAGATATTGAATGCGGAACTTTTGTCAAGACACTGACGAGTCATCTAGAATAGAATTTTTTTTTTAGTTGTGGAGATCTCAGCTAGAATTGAATAAGCTCCTCTTTTGAGTAGTTTATGAGGTAGTTTTGCTTACTAAATATGTCCCATATCCGACATTCATATTTTTGATCCACTCTCTCAACACCCTATGTACAAATCTGTTTGCTCAGAAATTTGACAAGATATCTGAACACTATTATTCTTCAAAGTATGTAATGTAAAAATTATTTTATTCACAGCATGTCATGGGATCTAGCTAACACCATTTACCTTGTCATTCATAAGCTGACCTCTGTAAATCCACTTTGAAATCATGTACAGTATTCTGAACCGTTAAATACACCAATATGGTCTAAATGCTTGTCAGTCTTCTCTTGTGATGTATAGTCATTGGTCAAATCTATAAAGTCATAGTAAAAACACTATTATTCATCTTTTCGAATGTCACTGTCTTGAGTACTATTATAAAATAGATTGGTAAAATATACAAAACAACTATATATATAATCTAATACGAACATTGATAAATCAACAATTTTTTCTTTTTTTTTTTTTTTTTGTTTCTTGGGTCACAACCGGCCATGCTCAGGGGTTCTTCCTGGCTCTATTCTCAGTATTTACTCCCTGCAGTGCTTGGGGGACCACATGGGATGCCAGGGACTCGAACCCGGTCTCCATGTGCAGGGCAAAGGCCTTAGCCACTGTGCTATCCCTCTGGCCCCAAAATCAATGCTTTTATATTATAAGCATAAGTTTTTCAATGTTCATAGAACTAATTTTAATTATTAGGTGTGACCCAAAGACTTTTAAAAAATTTTACTTATAGATACAATGGATACAAGTGATTATTTTAATGGAAGTTAAAATTTTGATAGCACAGTATATAATACGTAGTATATACAATTTTTTAAATGATTTTTACAATTTTGGCACCTCCTCAATTAGAAGAGTAATTGTTTTTGCATATTTATTGGACACATATTGATAGCAATAACATTGAGTCATATAGGAATTAAAAGATAAGATTGAAAAGAAAAAATTATGTTTCAAAATATTTCTCCAAAAACTATAAACTTAAAAAATGGAAGATTTTTCTCCTACAAAAAACTGCTACAATAGTCATTAAGCTACTGTGTGTGTGTGTGTGTGTGTGTGTGTTGAAAACTGTTTGCTAACCTGATTATCACTAATCAATAGTATGAGTATATTATGGAAGGTTTTAGGAGTTTGCAGGTAACTTCTTTTACTCATAAGTAATAGAAAGTCAATAAAAGTTGGTAGTTATTTCATAATTATTTAGTCAAAAATTGAAATTGTCAACAAAATATTATGTATACAGAGTATAACTACACAGGAACAAATTAGAATGAGGGAACCATGTAAAATTTTAAATTTTGAAATAATAACTTTCTATAATTTGTTTTATTTATCAAATCCAAGTAAATTAAACTTTTGAAAATTAATCATTACGTTAGTGTATATATATTTGTTTTTGGAGAGACAGACAAACAAAGAAAAATATAAGCCTAGAGAGAGAGTATCACCCTGTAAATATACACCACAAAACGACTGAAAATTCCTGAAAATTATAGGGCTTTGGAGGGCCAGTGTTCTGTGAAGTGGAATTTTAATAGACACTAGTGAAAAATTCTGGCAGAATGACAATCCCATTGGAATAATGGCTAAATCATGCTCCACTTTCAGTAAAAGTTTATTTGTATACTCCTGTCCTTCAGCCTTAGGCAGATATTTTCTTTGTTCAAAATTAAGAATAATCCAAAATTGAAGCACAAAGATGTACTTTTAGCATGCACTATGTTTCTTTCTTATTTATAACTAAACACAAATGCATAGATCATCATTAAAGAATGCATTTCAAATATATTCATTTTAGAAGAGAAATTCAATTAAAAAAGAAAGAATAGAGTGAATAGAAATAAAGCAGGATAGAAAGAAAGCATGATATATTGCACTCATATACAGATTTAAGAATACAGTAAAAGATATTCAAGATTATTGTCTTCATATTATTAAAGATAAATTCAATTCTAATGATATTTTATTAATATTCTCTGAGAGAATCTATTTCTATCATATGCTGCTTTTGCCAGATATATTCCTATATAGTTACCTAACTATAAGTGAGTATCATTTATGTTAAAATATGATTTATGCCTATCCTCTCAGATAAAGTTTCATTGGCAAATATTCACACCAATTCATTTATGAATTGCTTATAATTTATTTCCTACTACAGCAGAGATAGGTAGCTTTTGAAGTATAATATATAATATGATCTGTAAAGACCGATGCAATTACCCTTTGTCTAGGCAGCTTAAGTTTAGGAATCACTAATATAGGCAATGTCTTTCCAAGCCTTGCTATAGTTCATGGATGAACAATGTTCTGTGATTACAAAAATTGAATCTGTGATGTACAAAATAGCAGTCCCATGAACTTATTTAACAAATATGGCTTTAGTTATATATCAGCTTAATATTTTCAAATTTTAATAAACATGTAATGGGTGCATTTTATTTTAGCTAAGCATCTATAGTAATTTTGAATGATTTTCATATATGTTTTTGAATTTGGATTTATAAGGAATTTCAACTGTTAATACTAAAATGATGAAACTACGCAATAATTACAATCTTTCTGGCTGCATTTCCCTTGTGAATTTTCTCTATTTCCTTGTCTCAAGGTTTTAATTTTCTCCATTTACTTGTTGGTACTAAAATGGTAAAATGTTATAGTAACTGTAATCATTTCCTATTTTTTCTAACAATTTTTCTTTATGGCCTCTTCTCAATATTTTGTCTTTTCTCTACCCTATTTAATGTATGGAAATATCCCACTATTTTCATGTACTGATAAAATAAAAATCAGTGTTTGCCCAGTATCAAGTCCACAAAGAAATTTTTATTCTGTACTCAATTTTTTTTATGCTTGTGAACAATATTTTTTCTCATAACACGATACTATAAACCATTGGTATCTCTCCTGCCACAAGTCAAATATTTGATGTTAATTCTACAACTTCCCCCTCCAAAAAATAATCTCCAAATCCAAAGTATCCACTCATGTAGGTCAAGGATACACAGATGTACTGGACACATACCTCACTTTATTGGTTCAGAGCAACATCATGGCTGGTGTTTGTTTTAGGAACATCTTAAGAATAAAAAAAAATTATCTTCTCCACAGTCTCTGTGAATATACCCCTTCATGGTTCCTATACTAATTTCCTAGTCTCCTGAAAGACTTCTCTCTGAAAATTGTCAACAACTTTTCCTCTTCTTTAAAATACCAGTGATAAAAAGGAAGACAAAAATCTACAAGCAACTTGTGTTTATACTTACCCATCAATTCTTTCTTCCCGTTCAG
>JAJIBD010006051.1:0-121525 GCA_021461705.1 Cryptotis parvus
GAAACTAATAAGGAAGTGAAAGATTGGTGCTGGAATGATAGTACAGCTGATAGGGCATTTGCTTTGCTTGTCAAACATCTGGTTCCCAAGCTCACTAGGAGTGATCCCTAAGTGATCCCTAAGTGCAGTGTCAAGAGTCATCCCTGAGACCACAGGGTATGACCCAAAATATTTTTTAAAAAAGTGAAAGAATTTCACTCATAGGTGGGCTATTTACTTATAAGCAAACAAATTAGCAAAAACAGCAGTTAACTCTTACAGCTGGACTGTGGTAACGAAAGAGTTGGGGAAATCGGCTGAATGTGAAATTTTTGGGGTGTTTTTTTGTTTGTGTTTTTTAATTTTTTAATTATTTTATTTTTTGGTGGTGGATTAGCACTGAAACTTTGATGATATATGTAGTGACAATAATACACATAGAGAGGCATGAAGGCCTGACCTGACATTTTATAATATTGTAAACAAACAGGCCATGAAAAATGCAAATTATAAAAATATATAAGCAAAAAATATTTTTTAAAGTAGATGAGTAAGAATCGCAGTGACTTAAATGTTGCACTGTACCAATACCCAATCTTATCGTTAATGCCTAAACATTCCACCTGATGATATGTCCATTAACCTAGAAGAATCAAGGAATGTGAATCTTTCAGACAAGAAAAATACCTGCATAACTGAGCTACAGTAAAGAATGATCATGCACAGTTTGTCTTCAAATAAAACACTGTAGTTGCAGAAGCCCTCTGTCTTCTGATTTTGAAAAAACAGAAAGTAGGTATGTGGACTGCATCTTTGACCTGTTGACTTTTAACTCACCAGAATTTCTCCACCTCTCTAGGTCTTAGAAGAGTATTTTAAGGTTGTCTGACCTTGAGGTTCAGTCAGAGCAGAGGAGTCGTGAGTCTGGAGTGTTTCTACTATTGTTTCTGAGAAAAATCTTGATTTTATGTGTTTCACTTCATTTTTCTTTCAATCAGGATCTGAACTTGTACATAAAACTTCACAGAAGAAAATAAGTATCCACATCTACTATTTCCAAGGCTCACAGATGAAGTGACTCAGTCTACAACCACGTCAACTTAAGCAAGATCATCTCCTGTCTTCTTGCTCTTTTCTTCTTCCTCTCTTCTTCCTCTCTTTAAATCTCACTAAAGCTCCCTGCACCTGGCCAGAGCCATAGTTCAATGGGTAGGGCACTTGCCTTCTCTCTGCGCTGATTAGGGTTTCATGTCCAGCACCCCATATGGTCCTCCAAGCACTGCCACTAGTAATTCCTAAGTGCAGAGCCAGCAATAACCCCTGGGTATTGCCAGATGTGGCCAAAGAAACAAACAAAAATAAAAACTTCCTGCATCTGAAACATGTCTTATTTTTTTCCCCATGCTCTATGGAAAAGCTTCAAAAATCATTTTTTTTTTTTTTGGTCTATGACAGTCTCTGTTTCTTCCCTTTCTGTTCTCTCAGCCTCGATTCCTGTCTAATCTTGGAAAGCATCCCAAACTCTTGCTGTCATCTTCAACTCCCACTGCAAATTGCTTCACCTGAAAACATTTCATATCCTCCATTCATCCTTTCTCAATAGGCACATGTTAGTTGGCTGACTAAATGCCTTTGGGTCAAGAGTCACCTCCAACACAGTCATGTGAGACTGAGGTTGCTGGTTCACATTGGCCAAAGTATGTGCTTCAAAATAATCTCTTTAGGTAGTAGACTGCATATCTGGTCTCTTATAAATTTCTAACTTCTTAAATGCACATGACCCATGTGGGGTCACGTAACTTCATGTGTGGGTCACAAAACTTTGTCAAGACTTAAGTGCTTTTGAGCACGCAATGAGCAAAAATTAATTCCAAATCAACCACAAATGAATTTGAGGTTTTTTGACAGCACTTGTCTGTGTTGGATATCTCTGACAGAAAAGAATTGGGAATGGAAAAAATGTAAAAAGTCCTGTCTATTATAGAGCTGGTCTCAACAAAGCCATTTTAGTCATTTCAGACTCCTTAAAAAATACTTATACCCATGACTCATCTTCTAAATTATGTGCTCATTTGGGAATCTGACATATTTTTCATACTGATATGTATTGTGTACTATGTAAAACATTTAGCTACTATATTTACATGTATTCTTTCTGTGGAGAGGGGGATGTGGGCCCCAGCCAATAGTGTTTAGGACTTACTCTTGTCTCTGTGCTCAGGGATCACTCCTGGTTCTCAAGGGACCATATGTAATGCCTGGAATTGAACCAGAATTGGTCACATGACAGGCAAGAGACTGTAATATCTTTCAGAACACTTAAATATATACTTATATATAAAATAGATTTTATAAAAATATATATTTATATATAATATATAAATATATATTAAATACTAATGAAGCTGATATAGATTATGAACGGGTAGATAGTGATAGTGAATGAAGCTGATATATTTAAATATTACATCATTTAAATACCACTGAATCTGGTATACATTTATTAACAATGGTATTTAACTTAACTTTGCATTCTTAATCCAATGTGTGCTTGTTGCATTGATATCAATACAACTTATCTCTCTCTCTCTCTCTCTCTCTCTATATATATATATATATATATATATATTTCTTTTTCTTGCATTTTTGCTTTTTCATTTTTTCCATCTTCTCTCTTTTTATCCGTTCTTTTCCTTTCCTCCTTTCTCCCTTATTCTACAATATATAAGGATATACTATGTAAAGGACTATGGCAGGCACTGTAATATTAAAATGGATAAAGTATTTACTCCCCACCAAGATGCTATCATTTTAGTGAAGGACAGCTATCTATGAGGATGTTGTGTTAAAGCAACATGTGGTAGTGCTCCTGGTAGTTTCTCTTCCTCTGTCTCATATAGCTTACTCACTCTTGATTATGTAATTGCTTTGGGGAATTTTCTAGGGCAGAACACAGAGAAGCAGATGTCAGTGTTTCTTCTTGTCTTCTGTGAATGTACACACTCATGGAAGAGATGTTTTATGTGTCCCAGCGGAAAAACTGACGTCTTTTGAGAAAACAAAAAAGAGGAAGTATGTTTCCTACAGCTGGAAGGAAGCGTGTTTGGGGGTGCATGCTCTCAGCAGGGGTGGCAGTCTTGCCCTTTCTTGGCGGCATGCCAGGAGGATAGTGAATCCCATGACTCCGGTGTCCAGAGATTCTGCTTCACATCCTCTGCAGATAATCAGACAGAAGACCTTTAGACAGAAATAGGCCAAGTGAATTTTCACCAAAGAGTAAAATAGTACTTTCACTGGTTGAGTAAAAAGACTAGCTAGGCAAATGTAAAGAAAAATAGACTAAATTATTTGCTTAAAAATCAGTTTGGGGAATCCATTACATTTACCAATATAAATAAAGGCTTCACATCCTCTTCAGACAATCAGATATAAGACCTTGAAACAGAAAGAGCCAAGTGGATTTTCCACTAAAAGAGTAAAATAGTACTTTCCATTGGTTGAGTAAAAAACTGATTAGGTAAATGTAAAAGAAAAGTAGACTAAATTATTTGCTTCAAGAATCAGTTTGGGAAGTCTATTATATTTACCAATAAAGACTGTTATAAACTAAATTTCACTGACAATTATGGCATACTCTGGGACCATAAAAGAATGACTGAGTCTAAATTATGGAAATATTTGGTCCTAGCTCCAATATCTTTGACTTCAAGTTATTGTGTATGACTTAGAGATATTGTGTATATACACAACAATAAAGATATTGTTGTATATATCTTTGACTTAAAGATAAAACTAAAACAATAGACTAGGAAATAAAACATCAGTCTTCATTACTATGGGTGACACCATCCTGCTTATCACTGACAAATTTCAGCAACCAGATATCAGTGTCCTTTGATGACAGTCTAATTTTTTTTTTTTTTTGCTTTTTGGGTCACACCCGGCTATGCTCAGGGGTTACTCCTGGCTCTTTGCTCAGGAATTACTCCCTGGCGGTGCTCGGGGGACCATATGAGATGCCAGGGATCGAATCCGGGCCAGCATGGGCCTGCCGCGTGCAAGGCAAACGCCCTACCAGCTGGGCGCTCCGGCCCCTGAGAGTCTAAATTTTTTAAACAGAAGGAAAATCTCTGTTTCTTGTTCTCCCAAGTATGTTGTTTTTCTGCCAATCATTTAACCTATTAAAAAAATCTGATTTAGCTTCCACTTGTGAGGAATGAAGGATCTTTATAGAGATCATTGGGACAAATTGAATTTGTATATAGGAAACCACTTGTCATTTTTAAAGCACCTTGCAAAAGAGGCATATTAAAAGTATTCAGTTTTATTTTAACATCAAAAAAGAAAAAGCTTTTTTGTACTTCTAAAAACATAATCTGCTCAAGTTTCATCTCATTTACATATATTCATTAATAGACATGGAATTGGGGCCTACATCCACATTTTGTACACTTGGCAAATAGGCAATGTATATTCCTAAAGAGCAGACGAGTCAACTATTACCAAAGTTTACAAAATTTTACCACCAAGGTCAAGACAAGTGTTTAAAGAAAGAATCAGAGGGATAACTTATTTAAATTAAGCATGAGTCCAGTAAATTATTATCAGATGTGGAATCTTAAAGGCACAGTATCTTCCAAGGTCTGTTAAGATAGTTGAGGCCAGGACGCTAAATCTGGCAGAGACTATAAATAGGGTCCCAGAGAGTATGGTCTCTGGTGCCTGGCCAGCACCTAGGCCATGGGGCCCCTGGTGCCTCAGCCAGATGGCGAGCACCAAGGAGGAGAAGCTGCTCTTGATGTCTAGGCCCAAGGGCCTGGTGCCTGAGCCCGAGGGCTGGCATCAAAGCTACAGGACTACAGAGCTTCAGGGCTACTGAGCATTAGGACCCCTGGCAGCAGGGCATCACAGAGGAACTCAAAGAATTAGAGATTCAGAGGCACAAGACATAGTAACAAAAAAACGAAACAAGGTAACTAGGATACAGGGACTTAGCAGAGGAGTCCAGAGAAAAGGAGCCCTGAGAGAAAAGCCCTGAGCTGAAAGGACCTAAGGAAAAGGGTTCTGACAGGAGACGTCCTGGGAGAGGACCAGAATCATGAAGCCTTGAATATAGATTGCATGGGGAAGTGAGAGGCCCTGAGGATAGGGGCCCCCACAAATCCCCCAAAGAGAGAGCAGCATGCAGGAGAATCCATGGGGGAGAGAGAGACAAAGGCCCAAGAGAGGTTTCTGCAGAGAGCAAGCAACACAAGGGTACGAAACAAAGTAAACATTAAAGAATAACGTTCAGGAACCTCGCTCATTATTCTCCCAACAGGCCAGGGAAACAGTACCTCCCCAGACACAGGCCAGAGGCCCTAACGGATAGTGTGTACTGCTGGGGACCTGCCTAGCCCTAGTATCTGCTGCCTGGTCACCCCCTGACCCTCAATAATGTTAAGACTATGGAATCCATAGCAGGTCCCTTAAGTCTGGGGCTTGGGACCTCCCTTAGGGGGAGAGACAATACCACCCACCACCACAATATAGTTTTTTTTTAATTTTTAACCTTTAACAATCAGAAAGTGAGAGTTGAGTTAAATCCTGAAAGACAGAGAGAGAGGAGAGAGAGAGAGAGAGAGAGAGAGAGAGAGAGAGAGAGAGAGAGAGAGATTGAGATAGTTTTCCAGATATGGTAAAAATATATGAGGCAAAGATATCATCAGTACCCTAAAATATCACAGTCATGTGCACCCCTGGTTCTAAATGCCTCTCTAGTTGAGTCATTTTTGATAGCAGTATTTTAAAAAGCTTTTCAGTGGTATTCAAAATATGACTGCATTAATACTTTCAAATAATAACAAAGGATATGTAACATCAAAGGTCCTCATCACATTGAGCATGAACTAGGGGATATGTCTCTGACTTACATAAATTGACATGTAATCATGCCTCTGAATTAACATGGATTGATAGTAAATTTTTCATATCCTGTCAATGAGAAACAGCATTTTGTTATGGTTTATATCGACAAAAGATTATTTTTGGTAACCAAAAATGTATCTTCTTTGATAATGTAATTTAAATAGCAATAGACATCTCTTATACATTTCTATGTCTTTTTCATTCACGACAAAGCTTTGACATTGTTTATAAGAACTGTTTTTCCCACTTGACTAGCTAGCTTTTCTTAATGGTTTAAGTGCAGAACTGTAAGTTTTGATTTTAGTGACTTTATTGTCACAATGATCAAATGTTATTGATTCTCACTTTATAACCATGAACGTTAGTTTGGAATTTATGTCATATACTGCTGTGCTAATATTTCTGATCAATTCAGATAGCTGTTATCTTCACAGCAGTGTGGCCTAAAACACACTCATCATCAGTTGACCCAAAGTCTCTTTCCTGAATTCTTAGATGCATCCAGGCAGAATGAGCTCTTCTTTGTATAAAATGTCATGCTTTATATTACCTTCATCAAAACAGCTAAACACCATGAAATGTGACTCCAGTTCCTGTCTGGATCTATTTGGATAGTCTTCTGACGACCCTTACTGACAATTTCTAGAAATTTGCTCGAATTTTCTTTTCAGTGAGCTTCAAAATTGAAATCATTAAAACAAATCTATGAAAGACAGCCTTACTATTTTTGCAACTGGTGTGAGTTTGCGTTATTTTTTCAATAGCCAGACTAGAGCAATATGATCAATAAAATAATGTATTAAGTTATAACCCCAGGCTAGAAATTTATTTCAATTCCATAGTGTATGTGCCATAAGAATGAGGCTCTAGCTAATTCCCACACCCCTAAAACTTATAACAAGTATAATATATGTGTATGCATGCATATGTGAGTTCATAGTGACAATAATTATTTCATAAGTAGATAAGTGGAAAGGAGACAACTCTTAGAGAATATTTCTAAAGATCATTTTTAAAAACCCTCCCAATGATGGAAGTTTATTCTCTTATATGGACCTCATGAACAGCCTCCCAAAAAAGTAAAATTTAAAGGGAAAAATAGTCAATTAGAGAAACAGAAAGATGGCACTTTAATGAAGAAATAAACAGTAACCTCATCCAGAAGTCATGCTGATATCAGGCTCTCCCTTGCTATATCAGGATACACCTCATACAGTATAGTGAATACCTAAACCTATATCCAAGATCTATTCGAGAAAATCATCAGGATAAATTTAGGAGTAGCTACAAAATTTAAGGTAAATTCAGTAGTGCAAATTGATTCACATTGTCAACATCTAGAAGAACCAGAAAGTCTGAGATATACATAGCCCAAAGGAATCTTGTGAGACATATTGGCTAAGGTGAAGATCCTGATAAGGATCCTGAAATAGGGAAAAATGTTTGGGAGAAGGAGCATTTGCTAGATGATGTCTGGAGTTCACTTAACAATAATGCTTCAACACTCATTTTTTAGCTTTGGCTGATGTACTACAATTATGCATGAAGCTAATATAAAGAAAACATAGAAACATGCATGGAAATGTAATATACTACAATTTTATCATTATTCAAATATATTTATTTAAAAACTTTTTAAAAGTCCAGAAATAAGTTTATGTTAAAAGACATTTTGATTGTTCATGTTGTGCAAACACTGTGCTTGGCTTTTCTATAGGAATGCTTAGTGCTTACAAAATATGTGTATGGTAAATACTTTGATTACTTCTATGTTATAGATCGCGAAAACATCCAGTAAATATATCAAAGCTATCATAACCTTAGAATCAATGAGCTCGTGGGTACGCACACTCACACACATACATACACACACAATGATACAGGATACACACAAATAGTTTTCAGTGGAATTTTAATGTTAAATGTTGAAGTTCTTTATATTTAATTAAACAAATGTTTAACTCATTAAGAAATTTGCACAGTTTGGTAAACAGTATATTAAGTGATCAAGTTTAATCCATTTTCTAGATTATTTTATGTGTGTGTGTACACGCACGTTCACAGGCATATGTACCTGTGAATACATGATGCTATAAAATTAAGTGTATTGTGCCTCTGGTTTTTGTCATTTCTTCTTCATCAGAGACTTGCTCTCAAAGGAAAGGATGGTGGCTACTATGTATTAGCTCCCTTGAATAATTCAGCATCATCTGCAGATATGTGGCTCTTCTCTAAGCAGGAGGAGGTTTACAGTAGAGTTGTTCCTTACTGAATATGCTACTCCAGTAAGACTGGTACAAATCAGCATTTCTGATGCCAAAACTTATATTTGGAAAAGGGTAAATTCTAACTATCATAGACATCTTATCAAAAAGGGAAAACCCAGTGAAATGCCTGGTTTTATTCACTATCACTATCACTATCATCCCGCTAATCATCTATTTGCTAGAGCGGGCACCAGTAATATCTCCATATGTCTTGTCTCATGCTAGTAGAACCCAAAGGCATCCGCTTGCTCCAGGAACATAAAGAGTCTCAAACAATTATATTAGGTCATGGGAACGACCAAATATAAATGTTACTGGTAATTGGCATTACTACACGAGCAGCTGGCCAGGCTTGCCGTGCCGGGGACATACTATTGTAGTCACCTCTAAATAAAACATTTATTGGTGAACCGCTCTGCCGCTAGTGGCCGTACTAACCGAGCTGTGATAGTCTGGTCTGCTGGGTGGAGTTGTGACGAGAGGGAAGTCCGGATGTGGAAAATGGCAGACCCCATGGAGTAGGGGAGGGTGGTCTGGCTTGTTGTGAGGTTCTGCTGGGGTAGCAGGCCAGGGCGGAACCCGCCATGCCTCCCGGGTGCCTCACGAGCAGCTGGGCACAGGGAGAGCAAGGAGCAGCTCTGCCCCATGTCTGAGAGTCTCTGGTTCAGCATACCTGGGCCGGATTGAAAAAAAACTGCTGCAGGGTGGCTGTCGATGATCCGGGCTGTGATAGTCTGGTCTGCTGGGTGGAGTTGTGACGGTTTTATTATTGTTGTGATATTGGTGGTTTGTTTGTTTGTTTTGTTACATGAGACTAGTTAATTTAAGTATTTTCACCCTGAGCTGATACAATTAATTACACTTGTTGTCTTTGTATAGGAAATTCTAGAGAAGAAACAACACAAAATTGGAAGCTTGGTGAAATAGTAGTAGTAGTATGAGTGAGGTGTGTGCGTGTGTGTGTCTGTGTGTCTGTGTGTCTGTGTATGTGTCTGTGTCTCTGTGTGTGTGTCTGTGTCTATGTGTCTGTGTGTGTATGAGAAATAGAGGACAGAGGGGGATGAGAATACGATTGTATAATGGGAAAATAGATATAGCTATCTCTACATCTAACACTTTCCTTCCCAATTTCCCATAGTCACATTTTTGGTTAATATTTTTCACAACTTCTAACTGTGGTCAATGGGAGCTTTAGGCAGACTGACGCAAATTTAAGGATATTTTTAAAACACCCTTAGTATTTGCCTTAGCCAGACTAAGCATCTCTTTACAAAGGTAGAAGATAAATAGAAAAACTCTTACACTGAAAAAGGACCATTTCTAGTAGCCATATTATTATAATAACAGCAAAAAAGTTAAAGAAAGATACTGCAAAAGGAGTGTGGTTTGTTTAGTAAAACACTTTCCCCAGGAATTAAAACGCCTCTGCATGTGGGATGCAGCAACTTATCACTAATTCAGAATCTCCCTTCAACCTCAGACTTTGCTTCTCTTCTTCCTAGTAGCTGCACTTTCAAGAGTGATGGCTTGCTTTGTAGTCTTCCCTGCTCTAGACGGGAGCTCAGAGGAGACGGCACGAGAGAGTTCATTAAGGATATTTCAGTCACTCAGATCCCCAGGTCTGTGTCTCATCTTCCAAGATCACACTGTTCTGAGAGTCTTTATTTGTTACTTGTCCTTGTACTGCCAGAAGCCTACAAAGACCGGGGCTCCTGCCTGTTTCCATTCACATCAGTGGAATGTGAGCACAGTTCAAAGTATGTCTTGGGCTAGTGTGTATTCAATGATTGCATATCAGCATATTATATATTTTTAAATTACACATTTTCTTGAAAATGTATCATTTGAAGAGGAGACTATTATACTAACAGCATCATGTTACACAAAGAAAAGAAAATGAGATAAAAGACAAAGCACAAAAAGGAAAAGAAAAAAGAAAACCAAGACAAATGGACAGAGGATGCCAAGTAGAATTGTTTTTAAAACTAAGAAAATTAAGTTTTATTTAAGTATTTTATTTGCTTCAATCCCCCTCCCCAGAAACCTCAAAGTCAATCAGCATTCCTAGTATAGCCCTGAAAAGTCAAACTGAGTTAACATTATTAGCACTCTGCAGAATCAAAAGAGTTAGGAACGTTTTCCATGGAATGGTCCCTTTTTTCTCACAGCTTTCTGGATGTGGATCCTTGATTATAGCACATTCTCCTAATTATAAGCTCTACCTTTGAACTCATTGCTTTATTCCTAGAATGTCAATGGCCATTAATGATATCGCTGCAATCCGTAGTTACCAGTGGGTATTTTCAGTTTTAACATGAGCTGTCTTTTTAAAAGAGAACATGCTTGATACTATTTAATAGGGTCTATACATTTTTATGGCTTCATACAGGAATTCATTTTATTTTATACTGATGAAATAAAACTGTAAGCTCCAAAGAACACCAGGATAAAAATTGGGTTAAATTCTTCTCTTCAAAAATTCCTATTTTCTGCTTTCTACCCAGACTCAGTACTTATTCCATTTAATACACTTAAATTGAATCCTCACTATTCCAAACTGATCATTAGGGCAGGAAGACTGGCCTAGTCATATAAACATTAGCTGCATAAACCTTCCTTTATGAAAAGACGATCTTCTAAGTATGAGCATCCCTCTTAAGATTCTATTTCTTTGAGCTGTTGTTACCTCTATAATTACATCTTTCATCAGTATCAGAATGTTTATGTAGATACTACCCTGTATCCAGAAACATGTACAAGTGATCTCAGGATTTTAGAATGATTCAAACAACAGCATAGTTGGGGGAATTTTCACTTTATCTAGTCCAGTGAAGCTATCTAAAGCATTTTTCCATTGAACTCAACTTCCCTTAGTTGTATAAATTCAAAAAAATATATGCATTGCAAGTCTACTAAGGTTTCAGGGAGCAGCATCAGTTGCACTAGTTGGTTACTAGTGCCAATAATGCATAAAGTATTGGGATGGATACAATGAAATAAGCGTACTTAACTTCAAATTGTTTAGACATTAAACAGGGGATACACGCCACTTGTACACATAAGAAAAGCCAAAAATTTAGAGCTCAGTTATATTATTTGAGAACATACTTTATGTAAAAGGACATTTGAGAGTTTATTGTGAAGTCTTTGCATAAACAATGAATATTCTGAGTTCAGGACAGTAGCATGAGCATAAATTAAACACTATACATTGGAAACATTAAAACAATCTTCACCTCTGAGCAATGTAACTACTTCCTGTGTGAGTAAAGCACATCCTGGTCTTCTGAGCACACCAGTAGAGCACATTAGTGTCACACTTCAGTTTTAATATGCTGGGCTACTTTCATTTCAGCTCTGCTGTTATTCTGTAATGTTCTTTCTTTTTTACTCACTTGTATTTTGAAAGCCTGATTATAGACACTGAACTTTAATGTCCTTCATTTCCAATTCTGTTTAGTTTTCTCTGGAGTCAAATGTGTTTACATGCTAGTTCAACCAGTATTAATAAAAAGGATGTTTTCACAGCAGGGAAGCATAAGCTCATCTATCTTGGACCAGAAATGTGAAGAAAAGAATGGCCTGATGGTCATTATCTTAACCCTCTGTGACTGCAAACATTTTGAAGTAGCAGAGGAGACAATTGAACCAAAAATACTCTTTAAGTTTGCTTCTGTCAGCTCTAAACTTCAGATTGAGGTCAGTCACATTACTTCCATGGAAGCTTTTTGTTGTTACTTTTTGTTTGGCTTTTTGTTTTTTGGCAATGAATAACTGCAAGATTATTTTGTATCCTCTCAAAAAATGATGTGGGAACTCACCTAACTTGAAAGACTGCAAAACTCCTGAGTGGAAGTTACTTTGTGCATCATTTCTGAAATTCCTCCCACCCTATATAGAAACATTTGAGGTCAGGACAGTATATTCTGTTGTGTTCCTCAGGAAGAAGTCAAAGACTAGATATCTGTTTCCATCATTTCAAGAGCAGTGAGATTTATATCCAACTTTATGCAAATAATATTGAAACGTAAGTGAAAAAAATATAATACATTTATTTGCCATCTCACAGGAAATATCAAGTTCTCTTTTGGATTTCTGTTTTTATTTGGGCAATTTACAACAGAACTTGACCGGGTGCAAGCTCAGAGATCATGAGGCCACATGTGATGTTGCTTCAGGGTGAGGGGCAGGGATTAGGATTACAATCCTACAACACTCATTTGAGCCATTCTAGATATTATTATTCTATGCCAATTATAGTCAACAGAGCACAATCCCAAAGAATCTTGTAAATAATTGCTTTCTCTAGTGACTGGTTCTTCATTTGTTGAAGAACTTTCCAATATGTTTTAAAAGACACAAAACTTTAGTTATTAAGTAGGCAGTCCCAATATACAGTGGATTCGAGATAAAAATGATAAATAATGTGTTTTTCTTAGATAACTATAACAACACAATATATGAGAGAGACAAGCTCTTCATTGTCTGATATCCTTGAGAAACAATAAATAAATATGTTTAAAGTACATACAGTGGTCAGGGCTGAGAGATAGTAAAGGCGTTATGGTGCTATCTTTGCTTGAGCAGAGCCTGGTTGGATTCATGGTAGCTCATATAGTACCATGAGGGATCAGTCCTTAGCGCAAAGTCAAGAATAGCCCCTGAGCATTACTTTTGCATGTCCCAAACCATCACTTTCCCCCAAAGGTTGATACAGAGCCCTAATAATAAATAATGAGTGAAGATTGAAGTTGTATCAACTAGGGGATTACTTGGCAATCCAAATAAAGGATGGGAACGTGCAGGAAATGGCAATACAAGAGGAATATTTTCACTGAGTTAAGATCGTCTGAGCAGAACTTTACAGGATAGCCCTGTAGAGGTATAATTGTGAACTGGAGCTCAAGTCCCCCAGCTGTCCTCTACTCTCTCTGGAGTACTTTCTACCAGACATTCCAAATATTCATCAGATCTTCCTGGGCTATTGGGAGCTAACCGCCACTGGAAAGGAAAGTTACTTTTCTGGTCTCACCTTTCTTTCCTAGGAAACATGGCCCTTTTCCACAGGACCTGGGCCCTTGCCTTCCAGTCTGGTCGTGATTGTCACTCTAACAGCATGATTCCATTCTGTGGCTGTCTGCTATACAGTCAAATCTGGAAAGAACTGAGTAATCCAGGTAAAAAATCCTTGAGGTTCTAAATAAGGTTAGGAGAGAAAGGAAGACGATGAGAGAGAAGTTCCTAACAAAAATGAAAGGGCTATGAAAAATAAAGTATAAAATGATCATGGTTAAACTGATATGGGTGGCTTGAGAAATAGTACAGGGGTTAAGGCACATACTTTGCACTTGGAGAACTTCCTTTGGATCTCTGATACCACATACCGTCTCCAGAGCACCGCCAGGATGACCCTTGATAACAGAGTCAGAAGTAAACTCTGAGCACTGCTGGCTGTGGTCCAAAATGCAAAATAAGCTGGGTGGGTATGAGGTTCCAGAGCTGCCTCGTTACCCAGTTGCAAAGGAGGTTGTGTCTGTTCAGTGCAATTTAATAGAACACCAACAGCTAACCCAGGTTTATACCCTTGCTGCTTTGAGAACTAATTCATAACAGGACACGCTGTATGTAAATCAACTGTTGCGGTGGTTGCCAATATATAGCTGCCACTGTAGCATTTACAGGCTCAAAATAGCCACAACCGGCATGGCAGTATTCCTGGGATTTGAGATGCTTAAGGATAAAAGAGTATTATGAAAGGGTTTGCATTTTACAAACACACATACACACACACACACACACACACACACACACACACACACACACGGAGTGAAGCAGCAAAAAAAAAAAATGTTGCCTGACTGGTTATCTGAAGTCCAAGACAAACACCTCCCTCTGTGGTTCAGATTATCTTTTATAACCTTTCTATGTTAGAGCTTGGATTGAACCACAGCAGAAGCAAAACAGATGCTATTCTCATGAGATTTCTGGACTCTCCTAAGCCGCCATTCACCTCAGCAGCCAGGAATTTGGACAACATCTCACAACTGTGCGCTTGGCACTGAAACTTTGTGTTACATTGGCTATGCACACACTGCCTAAGGTCCACAGCCAGCTGAGAGCTATTTCTCACACTTCCTCACTGTTGCTCGGCCTCGCTCCTAGAAGGGGGAGACATTTGTTAACTATTAGGAAGACAGGGGCTTTGAACTACGCTTCTCCCCCACAAGGAAGAGAGGGCTCTGAGTGTGTGTAGGAATATGGACTTCCTCTTTTCCACCCTCTGAAAAATGGGGTAGATACACAGATGAGACAAAGAAAACAAGCAAAATTGGCCAATTTGCTGCTAGGGCTTCACGTGCTACAAAGTGAAAACTGTGACTGTCCTCCCGAAGGTGAAGGGAGCAGAGGAGGCTATTTTAGTCAGATGGAAGTTCCCAACCCTCTGATAGCTGTTGGTCAACCAGTTCATATTTTGGATGGTCTTCATTGGATGGTCTACAGATAGCAGAATTAAGAAATGTGATTTTTTTCTGAAAAAAAAGTGATATCTTAGAAGCGAAATTTCAGAAGCCAAAGAGATAGAGTACACAGATTCAATTACTTCTCTCTGACAAGAGGGAATCCCGGCTCTGAATATGGGCATGAGCAGCAGGGATCACTTCTGAGCACCTGGCCAGAAAAATCCAAGAACTGAGAACCACCAGGTATGGCTCTAATATTGCTGTCACTTTCCCGATTAAAAAAAAAAAGACACCCGAGAACTGATGGCTGGATAAAGAAACTGTGGTACATCTACACAATGAAACACTATGCAGCTGTTAGGAAAAATGAAGTTATGAAATTTGCCTATAAATGGATGGACATGGAAAGGATCATGTTGAGTGAAATTAGTCAGAAGGAGAGAGACATAGAATGACTACATTTATTTGCATAACATAAATATTTCAGGTGATCTTACCAAAAGTGGAAATTATCACAAGCGTGTGGGAGTCAGAGGTTAGGTAAGATAGAGGGAACATGTGTGAATAAATGTCAAAAGAGCTGATACCAACATAGAACTGAGCATTAAATACAGGCAAAAAAATGCACATGATGGCTTCTAAGTGTATGTAGTGCAACCCACAATGTGTAAGAGAAGGAAAAGAGAGAGAGGGAAGAGAGAAAAGAGATAAAGAACCTGCCATTTAGGCAAGCTATGGGAGGGGGAGGGAATTTGGGACATTGGTGGTGGGAAATGGGCACTGGTGGAGGCGGGGTGCTGGAACACTATGTGACCTAAACCTCCAAACATGAACAATGTTGTAATTGTATATCTCACGGTGGTATAATAAAATGTTTAGTAAAAATTTTTTTTCAAAAAAAAAAGAAAGTACTAATACCAACCTAGAACTGAGCATTAAATACAGAAAAAAAGATACACATGACAACCCTTTAATGTATGTTCTGTAATCCATAGTCTGGAAGGGAAGGAAAAAAGGAAGAGATAGAAAGAAAGGGAAAGAAATAAAGAACCTGACATGGAGGCGGGCTGGGGGAGGGGGAGAGGGAACCGGGGACATTGGTGGTGGGAGATGGGCACTGGTGGAAGGATGGGTGCTGGAACACTGTATGGCCAAGACAAAAATATGAACATCTTTGTAATTGTATATTTCACGGTGGTATAATAAAATACTTATTTAAAAAATTTAAAAATTTTAAAAAAGACACAAAACCTCAAATAAATCTTTGTTGGAAATACTTTTTTCATAGTATTAATGCATTCTATTTTAAATGTACATGCCTTTTACTAAAGATTTTTTTTATGTAAATGGTCATGTTGTTTTCTGGAAAAATATGTACTTAGTCTAGTTATTTTTTATTTTTTTTAATTTTTTTTATTATACCACCGTGAAACATACAATTACAAAGGTGTTCATAATTGGTTCTTGGTAATACAGTATTCCAGCACCCATCCCTCCACCAGTGCCCCATTTCCACCACCAATGTACCCCTCCCCCTCCCGTCCCCCCAGGCCGCCTTAATAGCAGGTACCCCCAGTTTCCTCTCTTTCTCTCTCTATCTCTCTCTCTGTCTCTGCATCTCTCTCCCTCTTATTTTACACATTGTGGCTAGCCCTGCAGATATTTAGAGTTTATCACTTAAGTCTCTTTGTGTATATTCAGTGGTGAGTTTTAATCTGCCATAGGCATCAATGAAAAAATAGACACTGAGGGGTGGGACTAAATAAAAAAGAAAATAGACACTGAACAAGTGTGCAGTTGATACCAGGGTGATTCTAGTGTTCAAAATCAAGTCAGGTTGCATTTTGCTAACTGCTAGGTGATTGTCAAGGCTTTCATCTAGCTCATGACTTCTTGGCTCATGACTACTCCCCAGTTTAAGAGGAAGGACAGGGGGCGGAGCAATGGCCCAGGGGGTAGGGTGTTTGCCTTGCACACGGCCGGCCCATGCCTGCCCAGGTTAGATCCCGGCATCCCATATGGTCCCCGAGCACCGCCGGGAGTAATTCCTGAGTTCAGAGCCAGGAGAAACCTCTGAGCATTGCCGGGTGTGACCCAAAAAGCCAAAAAAAAAAAAAAAGAGGAAGGACAGTAAAGTGCCTCTCTTGTCACCATAGAAACTTTTATGGGACTTGTTCAACTACTCAGGAGCTCAGCCTGGCTGTGGAGACAACAGGACTGTTTCTGTCTGCTTTCCCTGTTGTAAGAACTGGTAATAAGGGAAAAACAGCAACATCCAATGGTATGCAGACTGCAGCCTGGGAATGAAGGATGTGTGTTTTTTGATGGTGCCAAAGAGCAAAAGGGTACTGCAAAGAACCAAAAAAGAGCTTCAGAAAACATTTGAAATAATCGTTGTGCCTAGGCTATTTAAAGAAGAAACACTTTAAAAATCAGAGTGTTCCTGGGATATACCCTGAGAATCCAAAAGCACACAGCGGAAACGCCATATGCACTTTTATTTTCATAGCAGCACTATTCACAATAGCCAGAATCTGGAAACAACCAGAATGCCCGAGAACTGAAGACTGGATAAAGAAACTATGATACATCTACACAACGTAATACTATGCAGCTGTTAGGAAAAATAAAGTTATGAAATTTGCCTATGAATGCATGGGCATGGAGAGGATCATGCTGACTGAAATTAGCCAGAGGGAAAAGGACAGATATAGAATGACTGCATTTATTCCTGGGATATAAAAAGATAGCATGATACCAAAATCCAGGGCCAGACAAAACATGGATCAGGAGGTCTTGTCAGTGGGTAGAACCTACTACAATTGTGTAGGAGTCTGAGGTTAGGTAATACAGAGAAAGGAACCATGTACTAATAATTATTGTAAATGATAATACCAGTGAAGAACTGAGCATTGAATGTAGCCAAAAGGATATATGTGATATATATGTGATAACCTCTAACTGTATGTATTACAAGCCACAGTGTTTAAAAAAAAAGAGAGAGAGAGAGAGAGAGAGAGAGAGAGAGAGAGAGAGAGAGAGAGAGAGAGAGAGAGAGAAGTGAAAATCGCCTGTTATAGCCGCAGGCTGGGGGATGGGGGTAAATCATGGGACATTGTTGGAGGGAAATGAGCACTGTTGGAGGAAAGGGTGCTGGAACAATGTATGACTGAAACCCAAATATGTAACTGTATATCTCATGGTGGTATAATAAAATGTTTTTAAAAAAAATCTGAGTGTTTTCAGACTAACAGGACAGGAATGTTCACTGAAAATTTAGATTTGATAATGCCAGACTGGAAGCTATAGCTCAACATGCTACAGCGCTTGTCATTTTTTTTGGGGGCAGGGGTCAGACACAATCCCTGGCTGAGCTCAGGGATTCCTCCATGCTCTGCTTTCAGGGTACACTGCTGGTGGGACTTGGAGGCCACATAGGAGGTCAGGGATCTAACTCCACGTAGCCATGTGCAAAGCAAGCACACTGTCCACTGGATTATCTCTTTGACCCTAGAGTTCAAGTCTTGCTTCTTTGAACCCAGGCCCTGGGACCAACCTCAGACAAGAAGTAGAGGGAAGATTTTATAATGAACATTGTGTCTTGAGTTGACTTGAATACTCACTTGGAACACTTCCTTGGAATGCATGTTAGTAATAAATGAAGATGATATTAAGCAAAGTGTTTTGATACAGTAGAGAGTACCAGTAAGATACTCATGATCCCTTAGAAAACTACCTCAGAAAGGACCTCTGAACTTAGTTGAACTGCATCATGAGATGGTTAGATGCTGTTGACAGAAAAGGACCCTAAGGATAGATACCACCCACAAACCAAAATGCACTTACAACCCCATTGCTTATTATCACTGTCACTTTGGGGGAAAATTTGACTGACCTTGTGCAAATTACAACTGCCTCCATATGTGGCTACGGAAACACAGAGGTGATAACCTTAGAACAGGAATGCTGATAATGAACTCAAATTACAGACATCAAACAAAAAGAAAGCAATTCCTTCTCTCCCATTTATTGGAATTCCTGAGCTTGACTCACATAGTACTTCCTGTTACTAATATAACCAATACACTAGTTAACGTGTATCGCCCACACTGATAAGCAATGCTGATTAATATGTCAATTAAATTATAGAAGAAAATAGAGCACTGGCTAGTTGTTAACTGTCATTTTAACTTCAAAGCTACAAAATACAGCCAAAGCCCCAATGCCACAGTTCGAAATTAAAAAGTGTCGGGGCCGTCTCAGAAATGTTCAATACTGGTGTAGATTGTCTCCCAGAGCTAGAATCTTTGATCCGGAAGCAGCAGCATGCAGTTTCTCACTGACTCACATGCCTGATGAAGGTGAACCATACTAGCAGCAAATCCATCTGTATACCCATAGAGAAAAACCAGTTCCACCGCCATCACTCATCTCGTCAATCTCATTTTGAGAAGTCAAGTTCCACCCATGCATCTGCAAAGGGGTTGAACTCACCCACAGATGGGCCCAAACCTAACTCTAGGATAGTCCAGAATTCTCTTCTAATTCAAAGGTAGCTCCGTGAGAGTTCATTTTTCTCTTTCACTTAAGAGAGGGTTTGCTGATTCTCAAACTTGGATTCCAGATGTGGCATTGCATTGTAAGGAAACAAAAAATCTGTGCAAGAAAGGTTTAAGCAAACTACCCAGTATTTCAAATTGATTTCAAAGACACTGTTTTTCTTTACCTTTCTTTTCTTTTTTAATAGGAGGTTAAAAGCTATAGGAAAAAAATAATTGCTTATCTAGAATGAGCAACTTTTAAGATGGTCTGTGTGAGGAATAAAGTTGAAAGTCAACAGTGACGTTCTCTAGTGTGCTTGAGTTTTTGTCCTTCTATATTTTCAAAATTGACTCGTGTTTTGGAAAGTCAGTACAGCAAGCAATGTACTTGCCTTGTATACCAGCAACCTAGGTTCCATCCCTGGCCCCCATACGGTCCACTGGGTATTGCCAAGAGTGATGCCTGAGCACAGAATTAAGAGTAAGCACAGAACACTATCAGGTATAGCCCCCTCACCCCAAATTATCTTCATGAGCAACTATACCTCATGTAATTAGAGAAAAGAAACAAATTTCTAGTCCTAGAATCCTAAAATGATTCTAGAATCAGTAAAGTGGGGGAGAATGGTGTTCTAGTAAGAAACTCATTCTCTCTCTCTCTCTGTGTCTTCCTCTCTCCCTGCTTTTTTATTTCTCTCTTTCTCTCCCAAATAGACTTTTTGGAAGCATGAGAGAGAGAGAGAGAGAGAGAGAGAGAGAATCCTCAGAGTAAAACAAAAGAAAAATGCCAAACTGTATACCTTGAGTTTGTGAACACTAAGTCAATATATCTTTATTAGAACAAAGAATCCTTCCAGTATTTACATTGGATTTGCTTCCAAATGTTTACCTTCTTAATGGGTTGTAAATAAACTGGGAGGGACACAGCACTGGAGCATAATAAGCAGAGTGAGTGCTAGCATTTGGAGAAAGGAAAAGAAGAAATGTGTAGCATGAGAAAAGTTTAGTTCCTAAATGAGGCATAATTGAATTTATCTGATAGTTTTTGATGAGAGCATAAAAGAGTGAAATTAAAGGGGTATAAGAGAAAATCCTGGAGTCATCTTCATAATGAGTGTCATGAAGAGTCATGTCCTGGGTTTCCAGAGAGAACAGAAGTGGTGTCTCCAAAATATTTAACATGCTGCTCACGGTTTACAGCCAGAGCAAGATCAAACTGCATAAAAATAAGAATGTACTAATATCAATATAACTGACATCTAAGACAGGGAAATCAACAAGGTAAGAATACTGAGGTCTCTATCTTCATGTGAGCTACTGAAAATTCTTGAATGAAGGACAGGACTATAGAATACAAGTAGAGTATCAGAAGATGAACTTTAGGTAGGAGTAATAAAAGATCTAAATTGGATTTCCCAATTTGTCTATTCCAATTATTATCTGATTATTAATGTTCCAATCATATTTTAAAAATTCAGTAAGAGCTATATTGTAAGAATCAAAACAATTTTCTTGAACTTCAAAGATGCCTGGGCAGGATAGGTAGGAAAGAATCGAGTAACAGAAGGGGACAGTAGCAGCCCTTATTTTGCCAATAGAATTTCAATGTAAATGGCAAAGTAAATTTTCAAACAAGTGCCAAGAGAAAAATGCATAATCGAAAGATGAAAGCCTAGAATCCCAGCAGACTTTCATGCAAACTTTGTAATTATTCTAACTTGAATCTATTACAGGAAAGTAAATTTAAAAATACAAAATTACAATCTAGAAGCAGCACACAGTAATAATATGTTTGCAAAATTTAGCCACTAGCCTTCTTCCGGCCATTGTAAGAATTCTTTTATAATAAATAAGGTTTTTGTTTCTAAAGCCATTTATTTTCCATTAAGACAAATCTGTAAGGACTAAGTCCTCTAAATGTATGTCTGGAATGTTTGGTGATTTAGGTCTGATGAAAATTTTAGCTGTTTCATATTTTTTACTTTTTGTTCATCTCTAGTCATAAAATATAGGGAGAGCCAGTTGATTCAAGTTAATCACTTGTCTTCCCATTGTTCATGGATTTGCTCAAGTGGGTGCCAGTAACATCTCCATTTGTTGGGAATGAGGTTATTGTTACTGTTTTTGGCATATCAAATACACCACAGGTAGCTTGCCAGGCTCTTCCTTGGCTCTGGGTTCATCCCAGGGGACCCAGTCTTTTTCGATGTCAGACCATCAACCATCCAGGGCCCATGAAGCAGAGCCCTGGGTGTAGACAAGCCCATCTCCTGTAAGCCACCTGCCAATGCAACGGGGCACCACAGCCACACCTGCAACACCTCAAGGGGCAGGTGTTGATAATTCAAGTTGATTTTTATATAAAATTTCTACTTTACCGATATAGAACAGTTACTTCCCAACACTTTTTAGTTGACTATTCCTCTTTACCTACAGATAACACCTATGTTGCTGGGATAGCTAACTTTTTACCAGAGCTCTACTTGCTCTCCCTGTGCCCAGCCGATCACGAGGCACCCAGGAGGTTTGGCGGGTTCTAGCCCTGGCCCGCCACCCCAGCAGAGCCTCACAAGAAGCCAGAGGAACCCCCACACCATAAGGGTTGCCGTTTTCCATATCTGGACTCCCCCTCTCCTCAGAGCTCCAACCAGCAGAAGAGCTGATCACAGCCCAGCTTGTGTGTCTGCTTGTGGCTGCACAGTTCATCAATAAATGCTCTATTTTTGAGGTGACTCAAGATGATTTCACCCGCACGGCAGAGCCTGGCAACCTACCCATGTCATATTTGACATGCCAAATACCAGTAACAATTATAGACCTCATTCCCATTACTTGATGGAATGGTTTGAGACTCTTTATGTTCCTGGAGGGGGCAAATGACCTTGAGCCATCTTGCATGTGACAGGACATATTGAGATGTTACTGGTGCCCACTCAAGTAATCGATGATCTACAGGAAGTCAAGAGATCAAGTGATTACCATTTACTATAAACACCTACAAGAAAGGCTGTATAAGGGATAAATCATTTGCCTTGCATGAGACTGACCCTAGTTTTATCCCCAGCACTGACAGGAGTGATCCCTGACCATAGATTCAAAAGTAAACCCTAAACACAGCTTGTTGTGCAAATTCCCTCCAATATGAAATTAAAAATAGGAAATAAATTTTAAAATAAAAGCATTCAATTTTATGTATTTCATGCAAGTTTTCCATTTTTAAACCTAATCAAGCTGAAAGTATTTACTGGTACCTAGCAATACTGAATAAAAATATAATAAAGACAAAGGTTTATTGACACATTTTTCCCTATTATATACACAATAAAAGTTTTTGGCTTTACAATTATAAATTCGTGATTGGATTATTCAAAAAAGAATATGCAGTTCTGTAAACAAAGAAGTTAAGTACCATACCAAGCTGAAAATATTCAAATAAAAGTTTTCTGAGATGATCTTGTTTCACTAAGAATTTGTGAGCTATCTTTTTCTTAGGATTCTGTTCATTCTGAGTGTTTATACATTTTCTTTCAAACCAAGGTAATTGGTGACAATAATTATGAAAAATTGCTTCTTCATAAAATCCTAGATCTAGAAGCTAAATTATACACTACTGTTCTTGTCTTTTCCTCAGGTTAATAAGGATAAAAGTGTGGGGCACCATACTGGGATCATTCTATGAATAAAAGAACTTGCTGAAATCTAAACTCAGATACCAGAAGATTAATTTTTACTGCAAACAGCTTTATATCCATCCCAGAAGACTAATGAAATGGAAAATGTTCTTAGAATACACACATTGTTATAGAAATCTGTCAAACTCTTTCTGACCCCCACCCAATTTTTTAGAACATTTTTCTCTCAAGAGTCAATAAACAAAAAAGAAAAGTGAAACAATTACATAAACTTCTCAACAGCTAAATGATAATTGGAGTGGCCCAGGATTTGTTTTTATTTTCTTCCTGATGTGGCAAGCTTTATCCCTTTTTAAATCACTAGTCACTTATTTTTAGTGAAAGGTCAGAAAGAGAGAGGAAGTGAAAAAATTAAGCAAATCCCAACCTGAAAAGACTTCAAAGACCCAGCACCACTGATTTTTATTTTCACCTCTGAGAACTGCTTTTCCAGTGACCCTGTCACCCTCTCTAACAAGGCCCCTCCCATAAGGTCACCTCCCTGAATTCCTTTCTCCTCTTCTCAGGAGAGTCAAATTTACTCTCTGTACATAAAGAAAGAAATATCTGAGACTGCACAGATGGAAGAATTGCTTTAGTGCCAACAGTTTTTGTATTTTAAATATCATATTGAATTTTGACAAAGCACAGATTTATCTATTAATGCTTCTTTAGCCAAGAAGTAGAAACTGTTTTTAGATGAAATGTGGACTACAAATTGTTGCTGGAGATGTAAACATACAAAAATTTTATTTTGAAGAGGTATTCTATGCCTTCAACTGCTTTACAATGATGTTAAACATGAGCTTTTACATTTGAAAGCAAGTCCCTTTTATCACCAACAGAGCCTGTATGGAAATTCAATGCAGTAACCTTGACTTCACCCTTTGAAAGGAACTACCTTAAAGCCACTCATGCCTTCTCTTTGTTTTGAGGTTGATTCTTAGGCTGAGGAAGGACAGAGATGTTTATTTTCACCTGGTTTCCTGCAACATCCTGTTATTACATCACAGGGCTGTCTCCTGGCTGGAGGGCAGTAAAGGTTAGAAATGAACCTAATCTGAGAACAGGTTCTTCTATAAGCATTGTCTTTGTGATGATTCGAAATGTGAGTCAGTATGACTCATTTGGCTTCCTGACCTAACCAAATCTGACTTTCCATATTGAATACAGTTACCTGAACTGGTTTCTCTAAACATTTGTGTGACATCATGAATTCACATTTCCATTGCCAAGAATCCATCTGCACATTTTGCTGAAATGTTAATATGCATCAAGCTGACTAATAGCAATTTAGGACTACATAGGCAAGATAACCCTTTGGACTCGAATTTTACAGTTAACTTTTCATTTTTCAATTTTCAATTTTTTTTTAAATTTGTGTTCGTATTTCATTGACTGAGGGAAACATCTAAATATTATTCAAACCATAGCCTAAGTCCTGGATAAAGGGTGTGAGAGACATGCTGTTATACATTAAAATCATAACTTAATCCTATTTTCCACCCTCTTCATTGACTCTACTCTGAGACTGATACTTTCCTTGGATCATTAAATGGTAGAAGGTGAAGACCCAGAGAAAGCGTCTTCCAACACATTGGCTAGAAAAGGTATCTATAGCTCAGAACTGTGAAATGCCCGTTTCTTGTTTGTATGCTTTTGTTTTCATATTGAAATCAAAAGTTGGCATAAACATAGAATTCTGAACAGCGTTCAGTGAGCTTAGAAAATCTTCAGCTTCAAGGGTGGGAGAAAGCTGGGGAATCTGTACCATAAGCAAACGGGAAAAGCTTTCTGAAGCAGAGAAAAAGCATTTCTACAGCCAATTAGACAAATCACCCTTAAGGGGAAACATATTTCTAGATTAAAGCCTGCCAGCAAACAATATTTCCCAATTAGTTCAAAGAGCACAGACACAGATGTGGGCCCAAATATGTTGTATCCTTTAGATGTTCTTATATCAATGGTTAAAATCTCTTTGATTTTGTGAATGAGTTTCATGATGTGTGTGGTGGTATTTTTTTTCCATAAAAAGAAGAGAGTTCCAAGCTAAAATACTTAAAAACAAATAACACCCACCAAAAGCACATTGAAAGCATGACAGATGTTTCACACCACGGTATTGAAATAGGCAAAATAGTAATAATAACTACAAGTCCAAACAGCTGGTATTCCAGTGTGTAAAACTTTGGACCCAAATCCTGCTCAAAAAAAAAACTAAATAAAATCTTTCTATAAGGAGTTTGCCATGCTTTGAGATATGAAAACAAAAGTCAAATAAAAATCAGGAATTAAATAGAATTTCAAATTTCAGATAAAGAAAAATTTTAAAGTATACATATGTTCTGAATTATTTCAGAGAAATTATATTTATCTCTATAAAATAATCAAGCCCCATATCTGATAGTACAAAGTTATTTAATAAAAACATGCTCATATTCATCATATTCATCTAAATTACACTTTGCACTTCTAGCAAACTTCCTTAGCTATCAGATTTGCTAAGATGGGGCCAGTCACTTGGAGATCTTTTTCTAGAATACCACAAATGTGTTCCTTGAGACAGTCTAAAAAAAGAAAGACATCATGAGAAAAAGTTCAGGAACAATGTTGGAAAAAGAGGGAGGGGGTCTTTCTTCTTGCAAGTTCCTCTCCACTGCCAAATAGTCAACTGGTACATTTTTATTTTATTTGACTCAAGTCCATTTGAAAGGACTATATTAGTCTTGGACTACATCATTTGGTAAATGACATCAGAGTTTGCCACAGTACATGTTGCAAATGAATTCCATGTGCTTTAGAGGAGTTGTTCTCATATGACTTATAGACTCTTGGAATGTAAGTGCTGGATAAACTCAATTATTTATAAAATTATCCAATTCATTTATGTTAAAGATGAGATAGATACTTGGACTCAAGGAATCTAGGTTATTTGTCTCAAGACTCAAGTTAGGAGCTAGGCCCTGCACCAGGAATTTTGATTAGAGGGTTAGATCATTGCTCCTCATTTCTTCATAACCAGTTATCAAAATTGGGATTCACCATGCATGGCTGTGAACATGTAATAATCTGCTTGATTATCATTTCTAACATTGAACCTTCTTACTCAAAACTTTTACTATGTACCAACGGTAAATAATAGCATTGATATCTAATACTACCAATTCATAATATAGTAAGCCTATTCAGAAGGTTTTGGGTTTTGGATTCAAAAAGACCTAGTTGGTTTCTGGACTGATCTCTTACCAATAATGTGGATTTTCTCAAGTTAGTAAAGTTCTCAGCCTCTTAGAACTTCTCTTTCTTTATTTGTAGGATAAGGGTCACCATTGAATTCTAGTGAGGATGACATAGGTAGGCATTCTTCTCACCACAGGACCTGGCACACAACAAGATCAGGACAGACATTAATATTGTTCTAAATAATAAATTTATAGTGCAGTCTTGTTTTCCCTAGACTCCTAGTTCAACCTAGAATGACACATGTAGACTTATTTGCTTGGAAAAAAATATTCTAAGTATTTCCTCATAGTGATATCAAGGCATCGTATTCCATGAAATAAACATATTATTTGAATTAATTAATCACCAAAGCCTCAAAAACAACTTCATACTTATTACTCAGAATTCAAAAGTGTAAAAATGTCTTACGAGCAGCATGAGAACTTAGGTCACATATTATATATCTCTTTATCCTCCACACCTCTGATATATTCAAATGTGACAGGGCTGATTTTATTCAGGCTATTTTAACAACTGTATCCACTTATCACACTGATTTATTTGAAGATGATTGAAGAGAGTAAAAGCAAAATTACCAAGTCAGCGGAATTGTCTTTTGTCAGAATCTCTCAGTCCCAATCTTTCACTGCACCACACCCTGGTCGTTTAGTCACTTTTTGTAATTCTTTACAAGCCTGTCACCCTCAAACATTCTGACAGAGCATGTCATTTGACAGGGGTCAAAATGACCTTCGCTATACTTCCCTCACCCCTATCCCACATGTCTATCTCATTTTCCTCTCTCTAAGTTGGTAGATTGCTCTAGGCATTTTGAGAAAAGCAAGTTGAATTAATTAACTCCAAAGTATGCATGACTGATGGTGCAATTTACTCATCCAGTTGTTTTATGTTTTTTTTAAAAATGTTTAAACAGGAAAGTTCAGGTCAAAAACATTTTCTGAACTGAGTTCTACTTTGGTATAGGAATTCTAAGTGAGAGAGTTTTAAGTCATGTGATCTAAGGACAAAAAATCCCAGAGTTTCCCCCCCATATTCTCCAGTCTGAAGAGAGTCTAATTTATTTAATGCCAATTGACATGGTCTGTGGCTTTTCCTGAGCAATAGTGACATGTCAGCTTTCTCCACCGTGTATTTTCTCAAGTCCTAAGGAATGGTAATATATTAGACAAAGCCATCCTGCCATAATTTGTCCACTCTGTAGACTTTGCCAACTGTCTCTTTCCATAAGACAACATTGCTCCAGATCACTGCTCTTCAGCTTGATGCGTCCAACTACTACCTCTAATTTTCTGTCTGAATTTTTAACATGAGAAACACAAAAAGCAAAAAAAAGTTTTTTAAAATAAAAATTAACTAAGATTTTGGACTATCAGACATGACTTACAATAAAAAATAAAAAATTAAAAGTAATTATTACTTATAATCATGATCACTATCACGATCTTCCCATTGATCATCTATTTGCTAGAGCGGGCACCAGTAATTTCTCCATATGTCCCGTCTCATGCCAGAGGAGCCAGGGGCATCGGCTTTGCTACAGGAACATAAAGAGCCTCAAACCATTATATTAGGTCATGGGAATGACCTAATATAATTGTTACTGGAATTTGGATTGCCGAGCGGGAGGCAAACTCTTTTAAACACCTCCAAATAATCACCACTTATAATCACCACTCATATTTTTTACAAGATAATCTCTTACATCTTTTGTCATAAATGGGGGACACACCAGGGATCTCAAAGAAACCCAGAGCCGCTTTGAGTGATTCTCAAGCCTACCACTGTTGTAGTCAGACCAGGTGGTGTTGGGGGGCCATCTTGAGCCATACCGAGGGGTGCTGAAAGAGGCTGTGCAGCACTAGGCGTTAAACTCAGGGTCTTGTGCATGTTTGTCTATGTTCTAAAGTTGGAGCTATCTCCCAGCCCCAATCTCTCCTTTAAGCACCCCAGCCTTCCTATCTCCTGCCCTCTGATTATCACCATTTGTCAAGATTGAAATCATATTCCATAGGAATTAGAGATGTGAACAAGGATGGTATCAGCAGACATCTCTCAGTTGGTGCCAAGCTCAGTGGAATGAGATGGCTGCAGGTTGAAGGATGATAGCTCAATCAGTCAAGAACATAACTTATGCCAGTTCTATGACAACTGATGCTCTCTTAGGAAGGGGCAGAGCTGATATTTCATCTCCTCCCTATAATGGGCCTGGTGAACAAGAATCGAAGGAATATATGGCAGTGTGAACCAACCTTCAGAAGAGGAGTTAAATGAGGAAGTCTTCATTTCCTCAGTTGAACGCAGCTCAGATGGATCCCCAAAGCTCCCCTTAGCTGAATATCATTCTGAGAAAGCACATATTCCTAAATTGTCCCTGGGGTCTTGGGTTCCAGGAACATAAATGAGTTGCTTTAAGAAGCACACCAGGACTTACAGCCTACATCTCAACTGTAGTCAATGTTCATTGTCTTAATTCAACCATGTATCAATGTAGAGTTCACCATGCATAGTAGTGAAGGTCCTGCACTCTCCTGGATTAATATTCCCATCACTAAAGATTCTCTTGTCCTCTAAATCATTTTATGAAGCACTTATGGTTAACAATAATGATATGTACTACTAGTGATCTGTGAGCTATGTACTCTGTTGGGTACTCAGAAACACTGGGCTCAGTCAGACTCAGTAACTCTGGAAGGTTGCAAGACGTATTCAACATATACTTCAATAGGATTCGTTTTACTCTAAATATATAGAAAGGTTAGTTAAAAGATGCACAAAGATTTATATTACAGCTTTTTAAGGGCAAAGGAAAAGTAAAAAGAGGAGGAAAGTAAAAAGACTCAAGAGGAATTGTATAAAATGCATTGTCAAGACTTGATGAACCCCCAGACAGGAAAAAGAGAAGTCAATGATCCCAGAGAGTTGCCAGGGCTCCTTCTAGCATCTTGAAAACGATGACCGGTACCTGAAGGAACACTTCCAGAACCTTATGCTTCCCAGGCATTTTCCACTCCATCAGCTCCTCAGTTGATGCTTGAATAAGGTTGTTTAAGTAAAATTTCTGACTCGCCAGCTGTGTGGATATCAGTTTCCTTGCCAGTGCTGGAAGGAGAACAGGAACAGGTTTCCAGGGGAGCTGAGGGAGAAATCAGGCCCCATTCTGGCCTGTAGAGGCCAGAGAGCTCCTAGAGTCACCCTGGGGGCAAGCCGGAAGAACAGCTGTGTTGTTTGCATCTGGATCTGAGAGGGAGACCTGGGCAAATGTTGTGGAGCCTTCTCATTTTCAGAATTTTACTGCTGCATTCTGGGGAAAATCAGAGAGGAAATAATAAACATACCTTTAGAAAAAAACAAATTGTAGGATGTTAAATGTGTTCATAAAATATTAAGAACTTTCTACACAGGCTATTACTGTTTTCTATTGACATTCCAAAGGTCAGATGGTAACCAGAAGCTCTATGGAGTTTTACTTTATGGAACATCTCCCATGTTCTGGCAGCAGTAAAAATACACATCAGGATCATGTTTTAAAATCACGATGGGCCTGAATTTTATTGTTCAAAACCTTCACAAACCCACAGTAAATTGTGTGCATGTGTGTGTGTGTGTGTGAGAGAGAGAGAGAGAGAGAGAGAGAGAAAGGGGGGGAGGAGAGAGAAAGAGAGAGAGTTTGAAATGGTTGGATGTCATATAGACCAAGCATCAGTAATATTGTGTCTTTCAAAACTTTGGGAAATATAATCAGATAAAACATTCCAAGTAACCATTTTAAGACCTAAGGGATATGGTAAGTTACTATAATGACTGAGTTTCTTAGTATAATTTATCAATCACTGGTAACACATCTGCACATGTATCTTCTGTCTTATTTACACCTTCTCTTTTTTGAACCTAAAATGATAACTGGGAACCAGAGAGATGGTATAGGGGGTTAATACACATGCCTTCCATTGCAGCTGATGCTAGTTAAATCCTTGGCACCACATGGTCCCAAGAACAACACTGAGTGTGGTCTACTGGCAACCGAGTACTGCCAGGGGTAGCCTCGAGGCTCAGAAAATATCTGATCTTCAGATTCTTAAGTGAAATCTCTAGGCAAATAGGCAAAGTACATTATGAAGGGCCCCCGAACTCCCATAGTACTGTTGAGGAGCTCCCATCCCCGTATATGGAAACATATAGAATTGAAATTGTTCATATAATAAATCTTATTTATATATTATTCATATAATAAATCTTATTGTAATAAATCAACTCTAAGACCAAGATGACTACCCTCTGATGTCCTGATGGATCTATCACATCTCCCAGAAAGGGAATGGAGATTGTCTATGCCTTCTACTAGGATCTCTTTGATATCCATGTCCACCTGCCCACAAACCAAATTCCACAGGATGGATATGTCGTTCCCAAAGTTTTCCCTTCTGAAATCAGACATGCTATTTCGTCAGTAAAGACACGAACAACACCCAGTCCAGAAAGAGTCAGACCCGAACACCTGAAGAATCTGACATCAGCACTCATACATACACTGGCTCGGCTCTTCACACACTACCTGTCTGAATGCAAGGTGCCCTCCCAATGGAAAACCAGCAGGACAGTTCTAGTGTTCAAGAAGGGAGACATCCACAACATTGGCAACTATTGCCTGATCTGCCTGTTGTCGTCATCTACAATCTGTTCACTTGAGTCATCCTAAACAGGATTTGCAGAACATTAGATGAAGGACAACCATACGAGCAAGCTGGCTTCCAAAAAAGGATTCAGCACAATCAACCATATCCACATGGTAACCAAGCTCATCGAGGTTTGTAGGGAGTTCAAGATGCTGCTCTGTCTCACTTTCATTGATTTAGAGAAAGCCTTTGATTCTGTTGAGACCAAAGCGATCATCAAAGCCCTAGCCAAACAGGGCATTTCAAACCCAACACAACCAGATTTTTCGTGAGCTGTATTTCGGATTCACCACCAGGGTCTCACCATTCTACAAGGAAGTGATTACTGATTGTAAAAAGAGGGTTTTGCCAGGGTGATACCATTTCACCAAAACTCTTCAGCACCACCCTCAAGAATGTCTTGCTACAATGAGAATGGAAAGGAATGGGAGTGAAGATAGACGGTCAGCAACTTCACCACCTCCTCTTTGCTGATGACATCATTCTAATAACAGCACACATTAGCCAAGCAGCACAAATGCTGGCTGACTTCTACTGAGAATATGGAAAGATAAGTCTTTAGCTGAATCTCAATAAAACTATGTTCATGAAAAATGAACTAGTTCCAGATGCCCCATTCACTCTCATGGGAACAAACATCTCTGAATGCAGCAGTTATGTATACCTAGGTCGAGAACTCAACATGATGAACGACCTAAAACCTGAGCTGCGCAGGAGGAAGAGAACAGTGTGGAATGCCTTCAAGAGCATCGAAGAAATAGCTAAAAGGACAAAGAACCTCTGGCTCTAGGCACATCTCTTCAACTCCTATGGGAAAACTATGGTCCACATAAATAACAGAAACTCGTCTAAGGTGGTCTAATATGTACATGAGAGAACCTCCGACTTTGGGCACATTTCTTAGACTCCACCATTCTCCCTGCATTAACAAACACCTCAGAGACCTGGATCATATGAAAGCAGGATGAGAACGCTATTTTGATCTCCCAAAGAAGAATCAAAAGAGCTATGCTTGGAATATCATGCCTCACTCAAATGAGAGAAGGAATCTGGAGTTCCGACCTCCGTCTTCCATAGAGTCAGGGATGCTGTGTTGTTTGCCAAGTCGTCAAAAAATCAAATTGGCTGGACATGTAATGCTACTTGGAGATGACTGCTGAACTAGAGCCATTACCAACTGGATCTCACGGGACATCAAAGATCACGTGGCCACCTACCTATAAGAAGATCAGACTTCTTTGTCAAGACCCTGAATGAACGGTTTGAGGCTTTTTTATATTCCTGAAGCAACCAGATGCCATTGGGCTACACTGGCATGTGATAGCATCAAATGGAACGTTACCGGTGCCTGCTTGAGCAAATCGATGAATAACGGGATGTCAAGTGATCAAGTGATCATATAATAAATCTTAAAATGTCGCTATATTAGTACTGGAAGAATAGTACAGTGGGTGTAGAGTTTGCCTTGCATATGGCCAGCCCAGATTTGATCCTCAGCACCCATGTGGTCCCTCGAGCACCACCAGGAATGATCCCTGAGCAGAGTCAGGAGTAAGCACTGAGCACAGCTGGGTGTGTCCTCAAAACAACAAGAACAACAACAAATAATAATCTATATGAATGATTAATAAGGCATTTTACCTCAAGCTAATTTTTATGTCATTATTTGATTTATACTACTCTAGCATTATACAGCATTGATCTTCTTAAGAGGACTGAAATTCAGAAGACCAAAAAAAACAAAAAAGAAAAGTAGATGTTAATTTCTTTGTTTATATGCTCACATATACCGACTTCACTTCTGAGAAGCAATAGAAATCATATGGAATGGTATTACTAAAAATAAGTGCCAAAAGTGACTGGAGATATACTACAATGAGTAAAGTAGAATATTTGCCTTGAATTCTGACATCTTATGTTTGATCCCTGTCACCCATATGTTTCTCATATCCCTGCTAGGAGTGATCCCTGAGCTCAAAATCAGGAGTAAGCTTTGAATATATTTTTTTTTTTGCTTTTTTGGGTCACACCCAGAAATGTTCAAGGCTTTCTCCTGGCTCTGCACTCAGGAATTATTCCTGGTGGTGCTCAGGGGACCTTATGGGATGCCAGGGATCGAACCCAGGCTGGCATGGGCCGGCTGCATGCAAGGCAAATGCCGTACCTGCTGGACTATTGCTTCGCCCCAAGCTTTGAGTATTTCTAGATCTGACTCTCCCCATCCCAAAAACTAGGTTAAAAAGAAAGTTTCGACTAAAAATCAGTAAAAATATATATTTAAAAACAGACATGTTATCTACTGAACATAGTACATTTTGAGTTCTCTGGTTCTTACAATTATTTTGAAATAGGTCAAAACCAAACAGCACAAGATCTAAACTTAAAACTCAAGCTGCCTCCTGCTTAATTTTGTTTTGAGCCATATAGCAGTGATCTCTGCAGAGACAAGAGTGTAATTTTCTGTCCATCGTTATTCAGGTTATACTAACTCATAACAAACATTTTTTGAGACTCCTCCATCCCGAAAAAACAATACCACTTATATTTCTAAAGTAAGTTTGATTTAGCAGACATGGGTGCTGGATAGGACAACAGGGGACTAAAGCAAAAAAAAAAAAAAAACCACTAATGGAAAATAGAGAAGAGTGGCAGGACACAGATTCGATGGAAATAGATGCAGGGAACCACAGATCCCTGGAGTGAAGATGTCTGCCATTTCTTTAGCATGCTCACATCGCTTGTGCGTGTTAAAAGCCAGTACAGAGATTCTGTCAGTGACATGGATAAGAGCGTGCAACCTATAGTGATGATAGAATTAAAGTGACAATCCATCAATTATTAGGAAGCTGCTCAATCACTTATTAGGTAATTTCTAAATCACTTAGAAATCACTACGTTCTAAGAGATAAGAATAACATAAAATTAGTCCAAAGTTTCTAATTCCACTTATTGACGGGAGCATGATGAGCAGGCTAATATTTAGTGTTAGCTCAGAAAGGTAGCACAGTGGAGGAATAGGGAGCTGGGTTTGGGAGTCGAAGCCAACTGAGGCTTTTCCTGACTGTGTACTGAAGGTGAACTGAGGCACACAAAATAAGAACAATACTAGGATCATTCTTTCAAGGTTGTGGGGATTAAATGAGATTTTTTCCCTCTCTGCCTCTTTCCAAGGGACCATGGGGGTGAAGGTGGGGTATAAGGATTACTTCTGAGCTTAAGAGGCTCATAAATTAATCTAACTGCCCTCATGCTTGCCTGTAGCAGCATCTAAACCATTGAACCATCTTCCAAATCACTTGTAAAGACTTACATGTTAAAAAAGTAAGCACTTAATAAATGTCAGATACTTTATTCAAAGATGATGGGAACAATTAAATCGGTAGTAAGTTTCCTTCTAATTATTACTATTGCAGACCTTCCCCTATGATTTACTGGAAGGCAAGAAGTGAATGTAAGTTTTCTCACTTACTCAACGTCTACCAAAAAGCAAGGGTGACTGCATTACTTGAGATGGTATTGTTCCTTCTCTCATGTTAACTTGAAGGAAATCTATGGCTCTTTAGCTGTCCTAAAAGAAAACATTTAATACACAGGAACTTTTCACAGAGCCTGAGAAAGGTGCTGCACAGGGTGCACGGTGCAACAGCAAGGTTCCTGCCCTCAGAGTCCTAGAACAAATTTTATGACAACTTGTGAGTCTCAGATAGAGATGGTAGAAGAGAAAGCTCAGTGCGTGCTGATGCTGAGAGCATGTTGATCAACGAGGTCTCTTTCAGTCTCACTCCCATCATAGAAAAAAAATTCTCTTAAACATGCCTTGGTTTCTATCCAATACTTCCCAGTTGAAACATGAGAACAAACCAGGATTTACTGATATCGTTGTCCTTAGCTTTTCAAAGGTAAAGGCCACTTTACTATTATGAAACACCTATGTTAACATTTGCTATTAACTAAGAAAATCTCAGAGAATCCCCAACATAGTGAAAAGCAAAACTTAAATTCAGCATTGGCTTAACTAAACATCATAAAGGCAGTGCTCACGCCAAGCGATGTCACTGGAGCTGCTTTAAACAGGTGTGCGTCCTAGCATTTCTGCTTTTGCCATCAGCAAGAGCTGTTTTAGATTTTTTGTGTTATCTGGCATGATTTGCTAGTTATTTGCATAGGGGACTGGGAATGTTGAAATATTTTCCATATAAATCAATAGTTACTGCTTCTTTTGGCATTTTTGTGTTGGGAAGATTTCATAGGCAATTTCATAGATAACTGCTTTCAAGTAGTGAAGGAAACCTATATTCATTGATTCTAATTTTCAAGTCTCATTGCTTAATGTTTCCATAAATTTTACTTAAATGTTACTTTCCCATTGTATTGAAGACTTCCTTTGGTGTTCCCCTACATATGGAGGAAATAAGATATATCTATGACCAAATATGCTATTTTATGGCTCCACTTTCCTGTTCTAGATTGTCTCCATAGAACAATGATGTAAATACAGCTGACTCATGTCGTGATGTTTCCTCACTAACTTTAAAAAAGGAAAATATTTCTGGATAGATTTTTATCATATATTTTTACTATTAGAAATAATTTATCTATTCCATAAATTTATAATTATGATACAAAGTAATAATTTTTAGTCCTGGAAAACTCACCCATACGTGGAAAAACAATTAAAGTTTAAAACACAAGTTGAAATTAAATGGTAAATTGCGATGTCCTGATATGGCATCAATATCCCCTACTATCAGAATAATATTGTTTTCTTTCATAGTTACTTGTCCATTTGAGAATACTATAAATGCTTGCTACTATATAAATAAAATGAAAATTATACACATACAATTTCCTCAAAAAACATTGAAAAGCATGATTCAAATAAGAACTAATTATTATAAAGAAACGTTTTATTGGTTTGAACATTGTGTACATTTAGTAATGGTTAAATTGTAACTGTTGGACCATATATTCTATTCTGTAATATAATAATAGTTGATTTATTTTTGGCATAGTAAAGTTGTAGTTTGTCACAGTTTGGCATAGTTAAAGCTCTAGTAATACCACAATACCAGATTTTTTGTTATTTTGTTTGCTATCACAGTGCGATTGCTTTTGAACCCTGTAATTTCATTATCAAATTATGTAATAATTAAACTGTTATACGTATTGAATATTTACCTTTTGGCAGGCACTATGGTAGATTCAAAAGTGTAGTAAAATGTGAGTTAAGGTAGAGGATATAGCTCCAAAAGCACTGGTACAAGTTCCATAGGAAAACAAAGATTCCCTTGAACTCACACTTGGGAAACACTATAAGAAGCAAAAACATTGGCAAATATTTTCTACACCATTAGAGCAATGAAAAGTTTTCCATAATAAAACATTCTTCATTTTTCAGTTAATATGTTATGCTTAAAGTTATGAGAAAGTTTTTGTTGCTTTATTAAACCCCCTTAAGGTAGGATGAGTATAGAATGATTGTTCCCATTTCACATGTAAGAAAAGTATGTGTTGCCATTTTCTCAAAGCTACATGGCTCTTAAGTGAGTTTGGGTCTCAACATAGCCTGGCAGCCCAAGTCTGCATTCCTAAGCACAATGTCAGTAATTCCGGTTAATGCATGAGATTCTTGTAGCACAATAAATTCCTAAGAAATAGAGAAGGCCATCTGGTTTAAAGGACTTTTGGAACACCAGTGGTGTTCAGAAGTTTTCTATCTGCACAGACCATTTGGAAATTCCATAAGGTTATGGAATTAGCACTTGCATAAGAACTAAGGGTGGTGCAATGCATCTCAGGAATACTGGTGACTGTAATGCTTAACACATGCAAAAGTTGGGTGGCCCAGAAAGAAAGCATTGTTCAGGAAGACAAGAAGAGGGCGCAAAATGACTGAGATCTGTTTCATCTCAGTTTGCATTATTCTATAGCATTGCTTCATCCTTCAAAAATCTGATTAGAGAGTGATCTCCTCTGTCTTTTTTCCAGGAAACTCCCATCAGACAGCCCCTTTTCCCATCTATGTAAATAAGAATGAAACATTACCTTTTTTTTTAGTTCTTTGAAAATAATTTGGTGGCACAGAGGGTATGAGCAATGTGTGGAAGAAGCACAACTGGTATTCATCAGTAATAGCATAATCCATTTCCAGAATTCCATTTTTCAGGATAGCTTAATATTCACACCTTGATGGATTGTACAATTTAACATTTCATTTCTTTTGACTATCTTTAGTATAGAATTTAATTTCTACAAATATTATTTCTTGTCTGTAAACAAAACAAAAAATTTTATAAAATGTTTATAAAAGTAGGAAGTTATACTCATTATAAATCACTTGATCACTTGAATCCTGTTATTCATCGATTTGCTCAAGCAGGAGCCAGTAACATTTCTATTGGACCCTATCACGTACCAATGAAGCCCAATAGCATCTGGTTGATTCAGGAATATGAAGAGCTTCAAACTGTTCCTTCAGGGTCTTGACAAGGAAGTTTGACCATCTTGTAGGTGGGCGGCCACGTGATCTTTTGACATCCCGTGGGATCCAGTCGGTAATGGCTCTAGTCCAGCAGTTGTCTCCAAATCGCATTACATGTCCAGCCCATCTGATTTTCGATGCCTTGGCAAACGAGACAGTGTCCCTGATTCTGAAATAGCGATCAAGATCGGAACTCCGGATTCCTTCTCTCCTTTAGTGAGGCATGATATTCCAAGCATAGCTCTTTCGATTCCTCTCTGGGAGACCCGAATAGCATTCTCGTCCTGCTTTCGAAGGGTCCAGGTCTCTGAGGCGTATGTTAACGCAGGAGAACGATGGAGTCAAAGAGATGTGCCAGGACCCAGAGGTTCTTTGTCCTTTTAGCTATTTCTTCGATGCCCTTGAAGGCATTCCATGCCGCTCTTTTCTCCTCCTGTGCAGCTCAGGGTTTAGGTCGTTCATCATGTTGACTTCTCGACCTAGGTACACATAACTGCTGCATTCAGAGATGTCTGTTCCATTGAGAGTGAATGGGGCCTCTTGAACTAGTTCAATTTTCATAAGCATTGTTTTCTTTAGATTCAGCTGTAGACCTACCTTTCCACATTCTCAGTCGAAGTAAGCCAGCATTTGTGCCGCTTGGCTAATGTTTGGTGTTACTGGAACAATGTCATCAGCGAAGCGGAGGTGGTGTAGTTGCCGACCGTCTATCTTGACTCCCATTCCTTCCTATTCTAATTGTCGCATGATGTTCTCGAGGGTGGTGCTGAAGAGTTTTGGTGAAATGGTATCACCCTGTTGAACCTCTCTTTTAACATCAATAATCAATTCCTTGTAGAATGGTGAGATCCTGGTGTTGAATCCATAATACAGCTCATGAAGGATCTTGATGGATTGGGTTTGAACACCCTGTTTCGCTAGGGCTTCAATGACCCCTTCAGTCTCCCCAGAATCAAAGACTTTCTTTAAATCAAAGAATGTGAGACAGAGCGGCATCTTGTACTCCCCTACAAACCTCAATGAGCTTGGTTTCTGTGTGGATATGGTCGATTGTGCTGAATCCTTTCTGGAAGCCAGCTTGTTCGCATGGTTGTCCTTCATCTAGTGAAGATGCCAAAACCAGTAACAAAAATGTTTATTTTTTGACCCTGAGAGAGCCCTTAATACAGCAGCAGTAAGGAAGGCAAACAAACAGTGCCTGATAAAATTTCATGGCAAACCTAGGCTGCCAAAACGAAGAAGGACTAAAATGACTGTCTGTACTTTCAATGCACTTATGCTGGCATCGGAAGCATATATCGAGGATCTGATGGTGCAAGCGCAAAATATCAAGTACAACATCTTTGGTCTGACTGAGACATGGAGGCATCAGTCGCATCACGCTGTATTTGACACCGGAGAAGAATTGTTCCTTGGAACATGCAACGAAAGAGGCGTCTGTAGCATTGGTGTTCCTTGTCAACACGAACATGGCCATCAACGTTGATTCATTTGAATGCCTAACAAACCAGATAGAATGATTACACTTGAAGAGATGTGGCCCACTGCCAGCAATTTCTATCTTCATTGTCTATGCACCAACATCCACATACAAGGAGGATGAAATAGAGAAATTCTACATGGAACTAGAGGAGTTCTATAAAAAAAGATCACACCTTCTACAAGATCATAGTCAGTGATTTTAATGCCAAGATAGGACTGAGAAGATCGGCTGAAGAACTCCACATTGGGACCCATGGCCTTGAATGGAACAAACAGGGTGAGAGACTATCTGAATTCATCATGTCCACCAAGACCATTCATGGGAACTCACAGTTCCAGAAGGCTGAAGCGAAACGTTGGACATGGGAATCTCCTGGTGGACAGTTCCACAATGAAATTGACCACATCATCTTCAATCGACTATTCTGTATGACCAATGTTGTGGTCGTCCCCAAATTCCAAACAGGATTGGACCACCATCTCCTTCGTGCAAAAATTATACTTCCCCAACTGGGAGAAAAGGCTGCAAAGTTTAAGAAGAGAACTCCCAGAATGACCACCAACTGGGAACTCTTCAGCACCATTGCAGCAACATGGGAAGATACCATCATTGATGACATCAATGAACAATACAACCGACTGGTTCAGCACCTCCATGATTGTGCGAAGAACGCAGAGAGAAAGAAAGACACAAAAAGGACGCCCTATCTTGAAAATCTCTGGATCTCATTTGCCAATGTGGCAAGGCGCGAGCCTCAGGCCGACCAAATGCTAACGTCCAAGCTTGCAAAGCAGTGCAAAGAAGTGATAAAAGAAGACCTCAAAGACAGAAGAGCAGAAATACTGTAAGATGCAGCAGAAGCCGGGAAAAGCATTTGCACCGCCTGCCTGTCCTTCACCAACAATAAGACCAAGATGACTGCCCTCCAACGCCCTGATGGATCTATCACATCTTCCAGAAAGGCAAGGGAGAAGATTATCCATTACTTCTACTCAGATGTCTTTGATAGCCAAGTCCACCTGCCCACATACCAAATTCCACAGGATGGATATGTCATTCCCAACATTTTCCCTTCTGAAATCCAACATGTCATTTTGTCGCTAAAGAAGGGAACAGCACCAGGCCCAGACAAAGTCAGACCCGAACACCTGAAGAATCTGACGTCAGTACTCATCAATACACTAGCTCGGCTCTTCACACGCTACCTGTATAAATGCAAGGTGCCCTCTCAATGGAAAACCAGCAGGACAGTTCTAGTGTTCAAGAAGGGAGACATTCACGACATAAGCAACTATCGCCCCATCTGCCTGTTTTCTGTCATCTATAACCTGTTTACACGAGTCATCCTGAACAGGATTAGCAGAACACCCATTATAAAACCTTTATAAAAGTAGGAAGCTATACTCATTCAAAACAAGCAAAAACCCAGAAATCCTGCAACTTTTCCCTTCAAAATTTGCTTGTATTCTCAGGAATAGAGCCATGAGATTTTGTGGGCCTGTTTGAGTGGATACTCAAGTTATCTATCAAGATTGATAAAGCACAAATATCTATCAAGAATGATAGAGTCAAAAGATTTGAGAAGTTTTAGGGTTGAGAGTTTTCCTCCTGACTACCAGACTATGTGATGAACATGAGGGTCTGGGACTTCGTAGTTCTGGTCTTACCACTCCATTTCTCCTTTTCAGTCAGTTCTACAATCAGCGGAGTGACAAATGCAAAGAACAAAGAATATGGCTCTGGAAATTGCCTTTCCATTTCTCTCACATAGATGCTATAGACAGCTATGGAATACAGGCACCTATTTATGCTTTTTTCTTGTCCTCCTCAGCATCAGACAGGAGTGGACCTAGTTCTTTGAAAAATGCACTGCTATATCATATAGAACCTACTGGACCCTAATAATGAGCACAGTAGACTAGAGAGGTCATGAATGAGACATTTACCAGAGTCTGATCTTATCTTCCTGAGATGTGTCAAGCCTTGGTGCCTGACATTAAAACAAGGGTGGCCACTGGGAGTGTCCACGTAGTTAAGCTTATCTGCATACCTGTAGTGAACGGAATGTGCTCCATACAGATCCAGGCCATATCCACTCAAAACTCCTGGCACGTTTCATATTAGCACTTGTATTACTGACTCAAGGCTTCACTTGAGCCTTGGACTCAGTAGATAACTAGAGATGGAGTGATATTGAGCCCCAGTGACCACTAATAACACTAATTGTGCTGCTTACTTATTCTTGACTGACACTGCTTGATCCTAAATGCATGAGGCAAGTTCTAACATCTCTGTTTTGCTTATGTTGAAACTGAGGCTCAGAAAGGTTGAGGAACATATGAAAGACACATAGTTATGAGGTGAGTACGTCATGATTCAGAAAACAATCTATCAGACATGACAGTCTGCACTCTAGTGCTATTGCACAGTCTCCCCAAGACTGGTTGCAATTGTCAGAAGTTCTGCTCAGAGTTTGACAATGATATCTCTTGGGAGCTGAATAACAACTGCTCTTGGTATGAATACCCCTTCTAACTCACCCCCACACTTCCTGAATGACAGAGAAGCACTCTGAGTGTCTCAATCTAGAACTATGCTTCTTCATTGATTTGCTCGAGCAGGTGCCAGTAATGAATCCATTCATCCCTGTCATTGCTAGTGTAGCCCAAGGATATCTGCTTGCTCCAGTGATGCAAAGAGCCTCAAGCATTCATTCAGGTCATGGGAATGAGGTCTTTTATTGTTTCTGTTTTTGGCATATCAAATATGACAAGTAGATAGCTTACCAGGTTCTGCCACGTGGGAAGGATGCTCTCAGTAGTAGGTAGGCTCTCAGTTCTTGCATTTATTGATGTACCGCATGACTGCAGAGCAACCATGCACAATGGGGAGAACCAGTAGCAGCTCTGTCCCTTGTATCTGTCTCTGTTTCATGGCGGACAGTCCAGAGCAGTTCATGAGCAGGTTCACCGGGCCTCCCCAATGGGACAGAGATGAGGAAAAGGGACCCAGCTCCAACTCCATGGAAGCCTGGTGACTTTAGCCATTGAGACGAGCATAACTGGGCTTGAAAAAAGACTTCTCTCTAGGGTGGAGCTCTGAGGAGTTGTGAAGTCTGAACGTTGAAAATGGCTGCCATCATGGTGTGGCATTTCCTCTGGCTTCTTCCAAGGCTCTATTGGGTGGTGGACCAGGGCCAGAACCTGTCCTACCTCCTGGATGCCTCATGATCAGCCTTGCACAGGGAAAGCCAGTGGCAGAAAACATAAGAGAAGTTAAATTCTTAAAATTCTGAAATTACATTGTTCCTATTTCATTGTTAATTGGACATCTTAACTATCTTACAAAAACAATCTAGATATAACAACTATCAGCAAAATTCTTCTCTTTGATTGAGTAAGCACAGTGTGTAGTGAGGTGAGTTATTTCTAAGACCCCCTTGCTTCACCAGACAAAAATTTCTCATGCTTCACAGACATTATAACTCAAAATCTTTCTCCTGTTTTATTTTTCCTCATTGTGTAAACACTCATCTGTTGAGTATAAGTAGGTAAAAGATTTTACTTCTAGAGTTCAAGAAACCCACTCATTTTTATTTGTCATCTTTTCTCAAAAACTGATCTAAAACGTGTAGCTGGCTTGAATAGAGCATATTGAATTATTATTGGGGAGCAGTGCTGAGAAAGCCCAACTGATGATCCTCCAGTATCTGTGTGTATCCTGCTGTGTGTTTCTGAATCATGTCATATAAATAAAGTTCTGCCAGGAGTGTCTCAGATAAAGTGTCGAAAGTGTCTGATTTAATTGTTAGCATAAGGATATAGGATGCTGTTTCCCCCAGTGTTAACACCTCTCATTGATTCTGGAGCATTTCCATTTGTTGTTTAATAGAAACAGCCTCCTTGGTATATAGAGTGCTATTATTCTAGAAGGGAATCATTTGAAATTTGCACTTTCAATTTTGACTCCTAATCTTCTCTTTCTTTAAATACCCTTCAATCGAGTGTCAGACTGCAGTTCAATGAATACTTTGTAAGCATAGGGAACAAATTTTATCCCCATAATTAAATGTTTTAGGACTCCCCCATTATCTTTTACTAATTGAATTATAAACGAATGAGCCCTAGTTTGGCCTAACTCCATATAGTGGAGTTCTATGGAATTGTGGGTACATTTGTAAGTTTATACATCATGCACATACCTGCTTTCTGAGGTGAAGTCAAATGGCAGATTGCACTATATAAAGATGAGTTCAATAATATAAACATATAAATGTATTCCATTTCTCATGCTTTTAAATGAAATGTCAGCCTTACGATGTAGACTGTTTCCTTTGCTTCTCTTAAACTTCCCTTTGTGAAATTTTTTGATCAGCAAAATAAGTTACAGATAATGCTATATAACATTTAAGGTTACAAATACATGTGCAACCACTCTTTTCTTCCTCTCTCTATTTCTCTTTATCTCTCTCGCCCTCTCTCTCTCTCCTTACCCTCTTCTATACCTTTCACCTCTCTGCTGTTCTTGAAATCATGTCATCATGTTTGGATCAATCTCCCACTTGGAGAGCTGAGAAATCAATGAATATTCTGGCGAAATATTTCTCCACCTGCACTGCAGAGCCTGGCAAGCTACCTGTGTCGTATTTGATATGCCAAATACCAGTCACAATGATAGACCTCATTCCCATGACCTGATAGAATGGTTTGAGGCTCTTTATGTTCCTGGAGCAAGCAGATGCCCTTGGGCTCTACTAGCATGAGACAGGACATATGGAGATGTTACTGGTGCCCGCACGAGCAAATCGAAGATGAACGGGAAGACAGTGATACAGTGAATCTGACCAACAATTCTAACTAAACGATAACAAAAGCATACTACTCACTCTTGAGAACCTGGCCAAAACAAATGTATAGTCACAGCATAGACGCAGATATAATAAATGATTTATTTTAAGTCTTTTTATTTTGGAGAGATCTGTTATGCAGCAACAGGTAACTCCATTTTCCAGGGTGACTAAATCATGTCTCTTTCTGCCTAGAGGACAGCCACTGTGACCCTCAGGATGTACTCACAATGTTATTTCTCTCCTGTTTGTTTCCTCAGAGCTTATTCTGCTGAGCCATCACAGACATTGTAAAAGCGGTAAGTCATTCTCTACTGTCTCTAACACACTATTAAAGAGCACTCCTAAGGCTGTTACACCCATGAACTACCTTCACCACCATATAAGCTCATCTGCGGGCCTTATTCTTGTGATGCAAAATAAGTGTCCAAAGAGATAAACTAGCTCCAAGTTTTTTAGGATACCTATTTCCAGTTGATCCAACACGGGGACTCTTGGAAGGAGGCAGACCAGTGCTCCCCCCAAACAAAGCCCTAGAAACTACTCGCTCTTATACACCAAAGTTGCTGTCATGCCTCTGGCTGGACTCCATCACCTCAGGACTTAGACATAAAAAGATTAACCTGCAGACAACTCAGGTGCAGGGGTCTCTGTGACTGAGATTTCCAGGTGTTCTTGGAATCAGGATGGGATAACTCCCCCTTCTTCCTGCACTCCTGGAAGCCCCAGAAGTCACACCCACACCTCAAAGTCACCACCAGTTTAAAATTTAACTCCAAATGGTCTACCCAATTAGAAATTCTGAACTTCCTAAGCGAGATCTTCAAACTCTACAACACTGATAAGCCAATAACAGCACACCAGATCGGACAGGATGTAGCATAGAAGCCAAACAATCTTGATTAACAAAAACATTACCGGATGGTTTAATTTATAACAATATTTTAGTAATCCCTCAGACAAGAACTTAATGTCTCCATGGTGAGATACAACAATTTTCACTAATTTTCTTCTAAGGAAAAAATGTTTGATCATTCTATTGGCAATTATTTGGTAATAAGTAATATAAGATAAATCATTGTAGGCCTGCTGCTGAAGCAGGCTTGAGGAGTTGTTGAGAAAATTGAAGACAATGGTGGAGGGAAGGTGATATTGGTGTTGAATGTTGAATGCCTGTTAGAAATCATCATGAAAAACTTTGTAAAGAACAGAATTTAAAGTGTGGGAAATTTTTTTATGTATGTAGGCCTTACTATTTCATGTAAATTATGAATTATATTAGCACAGAATTTTTTAAAGTTTTGTTAATGACATGTAAGGCATGATTATTGTCATGAGATCCAAGTGTAGTATAAAATTTATACAATATTTTAGACTCCAGGATTGAAGCAATACATTTGTAAATTACAAAAGGCATTTTATTATATTGTATTAAATATTTTAACTTTCTTATTTACATAGGTTAAAATCATATCACTGTATCACTGTCTTCCCGTATATCATCAATTTGCTCGAGTGGGTACCAGTAACATCTCAATATGTCCTGTTACATGCGAGATAGCCCAAGGGTATCAAACCACTTCAGGAACATAAATGGCCTCAAACCATAATGAAGCCCTGTTTATTTATATCTTTTATTTTATCTATTTATTTATAGATAAAATCATTGCTATATTATTTTATCTATTTATTTATAGATAAAATCATATAGTAATCACAAATTAGTTTTTACTGATGTATTTTCTTTTTTTATATCTTTTTCCTATATTCAATGCTAAGTTCTAGGCTGGTATTATCATTTTTGACAAATATTAGCACACTGTTCCCTTCTCTGTCTTACCTAACCACTGATTCCCACATGTTTGTGGTAGATTCCACCTTTTTTTTAATTGAAAGATGCTCATGTAGAGCTCTGGTTCTACAGTGTTCCAACACGCACCCTCCGCCCAAACCCATCTCCCATCACCAATGTCCCCACCTCCCTCCGCCCTCCCGCTCCTCAACCACTTGGCGGGTTCTGTATGTCATTTCTTCCTCTCTCTATCTCCTTCCCAACAAACTTTACTGCTCTTCGTTGAATGCAGTGCATTAAAAGACATCACTGTTTCAATACTTTAGTGGACCGCGCGGCCGCTTGTGGCCGCGACCTGGGCTCAAACTGGCTTTGCTCTGTTGATCTGGTCTGAGGCAGTTTCGCAGCGTCCGGACAGCAAAAATGGTGGCTAGTGTGATGGGCGAAGTTTCATCCGGCTGCTTCCGGGACCCCTCAGAGGCGACGGCCCACTCCCAAAATCCATCTGCCCTCCTCGGGGTTCCATGGTCAGCTAGGCCCGGTGCGAGCCGAGCGCCAGCCTCCCCAGCCGTCCGTAAGGCCCTGTATGCTGGCCCGTGGGCAGCTCACGGGCAGGACCACCAGGCTCGACAAGATGGAGGGGGGGAAGGGCCACCACGCCTCCATCTGATGACTTCCCAGTGATTCCTGCCTCTTGGAGCCGCCTACCTGGGCTCGAACTGGCTTTGCTCTGTTGATCTGGTCTGAGGCAGTTTCGCAGCGTCCGGACAGCAAAAATGGTGGCTAGTGTGATGGGCGAGTCTCATCCGGCTGCTTCCGGGACCCCTCAGAGGCTACGGGCCCACTCCCAAAATCCATCTGCCCTCCTCGGGGTTCCATGGTCAGCTAGGCCAGGCGCGAGCCGAGCGCCAGCCTGCCCAGCCGTCCGTGAGGCCCTCTGTGCTGGCCCGTGGGCAGCTCTACTGATGTATTTTCTTATCTTTCTATTTCAAGCAATATGAGGTCAATTTGTTATGTGCCTAAGGAGGCAGCAGGGTTTGGAGGAGGCTAGCGATAATGGTGGAGGGAAGGTTACACTGGTAGTATTGAAGCACTATATACTTAACACAACTATTTTATGAACAACTTTGTAAATCATGGTGTTTCATTTTCATAAAAATATTTTTAATAAATTTAAAATGTTAATTTCACCTGGAAAAAAAAGAGGATGTTAATGAATGCAAAGCCCTGGGAATGAGAAGGGAAATCCGTAGCAAAGCGATCACCATTCTACTTTTTTTTAACAAATGGAAAAATAAAAGACTTGGGCAATAATTTCCCAATCATCAGAAACAATTTCTGATTACTTTTTGATTACTGGGCAATAATGGGAAGAGGAGCCTAATGGGTGAGCATAGAAAATTGAAGATAGGAAGCATATGTGACAAGGACGAACTAATCAACCTAGGGGAATAGAAGTGATGGTAACTAGAGACAGAAGGGGAAGACTCCAAAGGAATCCGCAGGTTGCTTGGACATCTTGTTGCAAATCAGCCCTTACAAAAGTCTAAGACTTACAAATTTCAAAATCATTTATAAGTTACCTCAGAGTTCATACTGAATATGAACTCATACAGGGAAAGTAGATTGCCTTCCTCTCACTGTGCTCAGCGAAATTATAAGATGAATGCAGCTACTAAAAGTAACTTCTCTCAAAGACAAATGAACTGGTTGTTCACCTCAGGCAGATCAGGGATTTTGCTGACCACTTGAAAGCTATACTTGTAGATTAACTCCTCTTACTCAAGAGGATGTTTCTGAAAAGCCTCCACTAGACTCCGAGATGTGTAGAAGTTAATCATGGCTAAACAGTTATGTGCCTAAGGAGGCAGCAGGGTTTGGAGGAGGCTAGCGATAATGGTGGAGGGAAGGTTACACTGGTAGTATTGAAATACAAGATGTTGGTGCATCTTGTATACAAAGCTCTAGCCTTTGAGAAAATTTGTCAGCAAAGACTAGAAGCTCTGCTGGAGTTTGAAGACCAACAGTAAAATTCCCCAAAACCTGCTGTGCAAACGCATGGCTAACTGGAAAACAATCTTGACATTCAATTGATTTCTTTATTACTTTGAAAAAACACTGATAATGTCTTCATGTAATCATCTCGTTAAAATGTTGCTTTAGTATTGCTCATTTTCACAGCACTTATATTAAAATTGAACCATACAGAGAGATTAGCACGGACCCTGAGCAAGAATAAAAGAAAAGTTGAAGCATTCAGTATTTTTCAGAGTCAACAACACTGAAATCAACAGAGACAAACTTTAACAACCAACCCGAGAAAGGCTCCTGTCTAGGGGCCAGCTGGGGTGGGAATGCGGGGTGGCAGGGAACCAGCGAACATGGTGAAGGGAGGGTGACACTGGAGGTGAGATCGGTGCTACAATGTTGTATGTCTAAATCTCAATTATGAATGACTTCCTAAATCACACGGTTTTAATAAAAAATTATAAAAATGAATCTTAGTAGTTATTTAGATTCAATGTAAATATTTGCCAGTTTTCATTACAATATTAACTGAGAAGAAGCAAGTATTCAACTCCTAGTATTCTTTTACCAAATTCACATCTTCATATAGCTAAGGTGAAAGCCTCATTTAGTTATACTAAAGAGTACTTGAATGGAGAAAAACTGCACCTATATCGTGCACACTTAAACTACAATTAAAACAAGTGTATAGAACTGAGAATGTTTTCATTCTATTATAGCAAACATAAAGAGCAACATTTTTTGGAAACAAGCTCCTAAAACGTCCTGTAGAATACAATTTATGGTCTATGTTTGTCTGTTTTCAAAATTAAATATTAAAGCAATTTGTAGGGCAATTGCTTACTTTAGGTTAATTGGTAGATTTAGACTCAAGTTAGGCTAAGGTTAAGTTAAGAGTTATGGTTAGGGTCTGCATTTGCATTATGGTTGCTTGGGTATCATGTCGAAAATAAGTCTTTACAAATAGGTTTTTGGGATGGGATTAGGTTTTGTGTCTGGCTGTTTCAAAGTTAAATACCAAAGTTGTATGTAGGGTTGTTATTATTAAATTTAGGTTAACTGATAGGTATCAACCTAATCTAAACTAAACTAAAAACAATGCAGGGTTAGGTTAGTCTAGAATCGGTGTCAGTTTATAAATTAAGCTTTAGGCATGGCTGTGTTTAAACTTAAATAACAATATTATAGGAAAGGTGTGTCAAATGCAGGCTTATGATATTTGACCTTAGGTTTGAATTTACTATAGGATGAGAGTTAGGGATAAAAATGGAATTAGATTTAGAGTTAGGTTTTGAATATGATTAAAGTATATATTTGGCTGCATATGTTTTGTTGTTTTCAGTTAAATGTCAAAACTAACTATAAGGCAATTATTAAATTTACGCTATTTGTTATATTTAGACCTAAGCTTGGCTAAGGTTAATGTAGGGTTAAGGTTAAGGCTTATATTAGGTTAAGGTTAAGTATTTTTCCTTCTTCCTTTGCCCTAATTAATTTAGAAGCAGGGTAAGGGAATAAACATTGCTTTGTGTAACCCTGAATAGGCAATCCAAAAAGATTGCAAAAATTTTTTTTTCCTCATAGGCAAAATGCCCTTCTTCCTTGTTCACTAATGAAAGTAAATTCAACTATCTTTGTGTTTTTTTTTCTTTTTATTGAATCACCATAAATTCACTTGATCACTTGATCACTTGACATCCCATTATTCATCGATTTGCTCAAGCAAGTGCCAGTAACATTTCCATTTGACCCTATCACGTGCCAGTGTAACCTAATGTCATCTGCTTGCTTCAGGAATACCGTTCGCTCAGGATCTTGACGAAGAAGTCCGACCATCTTGTGGGCAGATCTACACCTCACACAGGTGAGCGGCCACGTGATCTTTTGACATCCCATGGGATCCAGTCAGTAACAGCTCTAGTCCAGCGGTCCTCTATAAATCGCATTACATGTCCAGCTCATCTGATTTTCGATGCCTTGGCAAATGACACAGCATCCCTGACTCTGGAACAGCGAAGGAGGTCAGAACTCCAGATCTCTTCTCTCACTTGACTGAGGCGTGATATTCAAAGCATAACTCTTTCTATTCCTCTCTGGGACACCTGAGTAGCATTCTCATCCTGCTTTCGTAGGGCCCAGGTCTCTGAGGTATATGTTAATGCAGAGAGAACAGTGGAGCTGAAGACATGTGCCCAGAGCTGGAGGTTCTTTGTCCTTTTAGCTATTTCTTTGATGCTTTTGAAGGCATTCCATGCCGCTCTCTTCCTCCTGCGCAACTCAGGTTTTAGGTCGTTCATCATGTTGACTTCTCTACCTAGGTACACATAACTGCTGCGTTCAGAGATGTTTGTTCCATTCAGAGTGAATGGGGCCTCTGGAACTAGTTCATCTTTCATGAACATTGTTTTGTTGAAATTCATTTGTAGACCTACCTTTCCATATTCTCCATTGAAGTCAGCCAGCATTTGTGCTGCTTGGCTAATATTTGCTGTTATTAGAACGATGTCATCAGCGAAGCAGAGGTGGTGTAGTTGCCGACCATCTATCTTCACTCCCATTCCTTCCCATTCTAATTGTCACATGATGTTCTCGAGGGTGGCGTTGAATGGTATCACCCTGCTGAACCTCTCTTTTGACATCAATGATCACTTTCTTGTAGAATAAATTATAAACTATAAATTATAACCCATAAACTATAAATTATAACCCATAAATTACAGTTACAAAAATATTCGTGACTGAGTTTCAGATATATGATATTCTAACACCAGTCCCTTCACCTGTGTCCATTTTCCTCTACCAATATGCCGTTTCCCTTCTACCCCCACCCCCAGCCTATCTCCGTGTCTCTGTGATAAACATTTTTCATCTCCTCTATTGCCCTAGTTTTCCCTTCCCTTATTGTATTTGTCAACCTTGCCCCAATGACAAACTTTTTACGAAGACCATCCTGCTCTTTCTTTCTGGTGCCATTGGGTATTTGATAGCCTCTCCAAGGTTTTCCTTTTGTCCCACATATGAGAGATATCATTCTGAGTCCATTCCTTTTCTTCTGGCTAAATTCAATCAACATGATATTCTACAGATCTATCCACATTGCTTCAAGTTACATTTTATCTTGTATATGAACCCCAGTTTTTTATCCACTCATCTGTTCATGGCTATTTGGAGTGTTTTCATATTTGGGCTCTAATTGGAAAGGATATTTGGACTCCTATGTTCATTGCAGCACCATGTACAATAGCCAAAATATGGACATAACCAAAATATGAATGAATGGATAAGGCAAATTAAGCCTAAATATGGATTTGAATGGAATAAAAATCTCCATCTAGTTCGGGGTTAATAAATGAAGCTACCCCTTGAAAGCATGTGTGCAATTAGGTTATTCTTTTTCTTGATATGATATTACAAAATTTTAAGCACTCAAAATATCAAGGAGAAAAGGTTGCCACATTTGTAAGAAATAAAGAGCTATATTTTATTTAAATAGCTTTTGAACATTAACCCAAGAGAAACATATCTAAAATCTAAGCAGCAAATATGCAAAGTTGTTGTAAAGAGACAATTTACACAGAGTAATACAGTATCTATTAACATTCGAAAGACGAAATGCAATTTACTGAAACCATACACGAACTGGAAGATATCACAGATATCATGTTAAATGAAGTAAGCAGGAAGAAGAAAGTTACAGGATGATCTCACTTTGACGTGATATATAGGATAACTGGATGGGGGAATGCAGAGTTTGAAAGAAGGCTACCTAAATCACTCTCGGTCCCAGGTTATAGGGAGAAGGACAGAGAAGACTAGATACTAAGGAGATCAGGACACAATGGGTGTAGAGGTCAAGGGGTTCATACAGGATTGTGGAGAGAAGGAAACCTAAATTTGCAAAACACAGAGTCAACAACAGTGAAAAAATAGGTTCAAACTTTGACAAGCAAACTTAGAAAGGTGCCTAAGAAGGTGGAAGGCTAAAGATGAGGATGGGAGGGAACTGGAAACCCTGGTGGGGGAAGTTGACACTGGTGGTAAGATAGAATTGTTATGTCTAAAACCCAACTATGTAAATCATTTGCAAAAAATGAATTTTAAGGGATGTTTGATAATCATTAATGACTATGACAACATTCATAAAATCTCACTCAATTTTCAAAAATGATGAGGCTACCTTTTACTGTAAAAGAGTTGGAAAACTCTCATATAGTATATACAATAATTCAGCTCAGTTTTAATATAGGAAAATGTTCCAATACCTATAAAAATATAAAATACACCTGCATTTTCACCTTATGATATACGGTTTGCACAAGCAACCAAACACAAAGCTTATTGATAAGAATTTCCCAGAATATATATATATATATATGTATATATATATGTATATATATACATATATATAAAGTTTAAATTATGTATATTTATAAGACTATCTTCTCAAATACACATCGGTGGGCAGTGTAGATTTTTTTAAAAAAACAATAAAAGCAGACAGAATCCATTAATAGATATTTAGCAAATTATATAATAATAAAACACTAAAGATTATTTAGAAAATGGTTAGATCTGTATGTGATTATATGAAAATATTTCATAAGTAGTGTGAAATAGTGTTTCCAGTATTACCCTTTTGTGATAAAACAATGATTAAACTAAATATTGTTTATTTTTATATATATCTTAAGGTGAGGTACTTGTAAGTACCTGTAATAACCTCCCCAATATAAAATGTATAAGAAACTACCAGTCAGTTGTGCTTTGGAGAAAGTCTAGGAGTTAAGATGGGCCAAGAGTAAGACCTCTACTTTTGATTTTGGACATTTTCATGTTTTTATAACACATTTTTAATTAAAAATGCATATAATATGACTGAAACCCAAACATGAATATCTTTGTAATTGTATATATCACAGTAGTATAATAAAAAAATACATATGAGATTATATGCATAGAGAAATTGTGGTTCTCTGTTTTCTTCTTTGTTCTTATCTCTATTTTATATTTTGGGGCCACCTCCAGCTGTGCTCAGGGATTACTCCTAAATTTGTACTCATAGATCACCACTGGTGGTGCTCAGGGGACTCTGTGTTGTCAGAGATCAAACCACGGACAGCTGTATGCAAGCGAGCACCTTCCCCATGGCCTAGTTTTCCCAACCCCTTATCTGAATTTTGAAAAGGCATACTACTACCTTAAAATATATAGCTTCTCCTAACTTTTCCTTACATTCTAAGGTCAAAATTAAATGTATTCACCAGCTATATTTAAAAATTCTGACAGATTTAGAAAAAGAAATTAAGAGCAATTTTAAGAGACTTATAAACAGATAAATCCCGATGCTCATCTTAACAAACATCTCTGTTGTCAAATAGCAATGGGATTTCCAGTGACTCCTTTAAGGTATTTATTTTGATATGTCACTTCTAAACTAGAAACAGCTTTTATGTTTTTATTTAGACACTTAATAAAGTGAAAGTACATGTATATATGTGTGCATATGTTGTACACAAGCACTCAAGTGCACATTCATATTTGAAACAAAAACTCACAGTGAGATACCATGCAGCCTCTGCAAAGACTAACACTAAAAAGACTGGCAAAGTCAAATGGTGGTAAGAATACAAAGCAACTGGGGCCAGAGTGATAGCACAGAGGGTAGGGCATATGCCTTGCACGCAGCTGAGCCGGGTTCTATCACCAGCATCCCATGTGGTCCCTTGAGCACTGCCAGGAGTAATTCCTGAGTGCAGAGCCAGGAGTAACCCCTGAGCACTGCAAGGTGTGACCCAAAAAGCAAAAAAAAAAAAAAAAAAAAGCAAAGAATGCAAAGCAACTGGATGTTATTTTATTGGAATATAAAATGATAAAATCAGACCAAAAGTGTGTCAAAGACTTGAGCACATGCTTCCCTGCACGAGGCTGATGTTGCCTGGGACCACTAGGATCACATCAGAGATCACTTAACTGCTAAACCCAGTTGGCCAACATCATTGGAAGTACTGGGTGGGAGTCCTTCTGCGTACTGCTTGGGAAGCCACAGAATTAAAATTAAATGATAAAAATATCAACTTTGAAAAATGTTTCTTGGTTTCTTAAAATATTATATGTCTTGCACCACAAAACCCAGGCTTTCAGCTTTTAGATATTTTCAAAAAAATAAATGAAATTATAGCCACATGAAAATGGGTGCATAAATGTAAAGGGCAGAGTTCTGATGAGCGTCAAAATGGGGTTTGTTGAAGCAGAGTGGTTTCAAATACTTGTCAAACAGATAAACAGGCAAACTGTGTTAAGCAACAACATAGATGAATATCAAACTTATTATGTTGGTGAAAGATACAAAAGAGTTATTATTTTATGTTTTTATTTGAATAACATTTACAAGATGTAAACTATAAAGGTAGACAGTAGATCAACAGCTCTATGCTTTCTGAAGTTTCTACAGATAATAGTAGAGGAAGTTATTACAAAAATATTTTGTCTCTCAATTGTGATAATTTTTCTTGGGTGTCCACTTAAGTCAAAACTTACATAAGCATATTACTAAATTGATGCAGTTCATTGTGCCTAAATCATATACAATGAATTCCTTGTCTGAAGAGTTATTTTACTATTGTTTTGTAATGAAATCACCATTGATTAAAATAAAAAACACACTACAGTTAGAATAAAGAATGTGAGCTAAGATTAGGGCTAGATGTTAAATATGAGAAAGAGAGAGAGGCAAGGACAGCTATCGGTAGTCCTTCTAGTGATAAAGACGGCAGGTTCCCAGCTCTGACTCTGCTCATTTTTTTAAGTGGGTGGGGAGGTGCTTGCAAACATGCAGGTCCTTAGGGGGGGCTATTTCTCCTTTGTATCTGCATATACTCCCTGTAGTGTTAAAGATTAAACCCTGATCTCCTATGTACAAAGAATGTGTTTGTTCTTTTGAACTATCTCTGTTGTCGTAGATCTGATATTGTTAACAGATGTTCTGACAGACAATGTTACCAATCAAATTACATGGACTGAGACTCCTTTTTTAACTAAACTCTTTGCTGTCTATATGACCCATATAACTTGTATTCTCTGCAATGTTCCAACACCCATCCCTTCACCAGTGTGTATTTCCCAGCATCAAGATCCCCAGTTTCTCTTCCCCTATTCCCCCCAAGACCTTTGAACTTTGATAGGATGCTTTCTGACTTCTCAGCAGATTCACAGTAAGAACTTTCCAAGAGCTTTCTAGCATAAGGCTTAGTGTCTATGGAAAAGGTGGGTGTGGTCAATGGAATTGTTGGCTCAGTTCTAGCAACTATGCGATATTCTTCCCCATAAGAGTGAGGTCATCCCTGCCAAATTATAATTCAGACCAGGGCTTTAAAATGGAAAAGGAAAATGGAAAAATCTTACATAGAAAAAGATGAATTTTCGCCTTCAAACTTTTGCATGGGGGGGTAGGTGAGGCCCTTGGTGGTCCCCAACATGCCAGGGTTCACATATTCAGCCATAAGACTGGTTAGTCCATCATTGCTAGGGGTAGTTCCCAGGTTTCCCTAGGCATCATTTCGACGGAGCCTTCCCAACATCCCCTTCCCAGGAAAAAAAAAACTTTTAAAAATAGCATTAATATTGGGAAATTTTGTCACACATGATCAAAGTGGTCCTTGTGAAAATGGATCCTTTCTAGATAACTTCTGGACTCTCCTCTGCTCTCTATGTTCAGAGGTTCAATAGAGGACTCAGGTACAAAGATAGAACCATAACCTAGTTCTTCAAGCTATTTGACTGACTGTAAAAACAACCTAGTGGATCAAAGGATGATTTCGTTTAAAGCAGGTATATTTTTTGAGTGGGTGTATCTTTAACTGCTCTTCTGTGGGAATTGTTCACATCTTAAGCAAGAAAAAGTCATAGAAGGTGTATAGTAATAGTTGCACCAACTAATAAATTTTTCCCTCTCTCTTCTTTTCCCTCATTGAAAACTGTGGCAGATTGAAGATTGAATTGTGGCTCCAAAAAAGATGAGTAGAAATCTTTACCTTCCCCAGTTCTTGGGGATCACTGTATCACTGTATCACTGTCTTCCCGTTCATCATCGATTTGCTCGAGCGGGCACCAGTAACATCTCCATATGTCCTGTCTCATGCAAGTAGAGCCCAAGGGCACCTGCTTGCTCCAGGAACATAAAGAGCCTCAAACCATTCCATCAGGTCATGGGAATGAGGTCTATTGGGGATATGACTTTATTTGGAAATAGGGTCATTGCATATATAATTAGTTAAGGATGTCAAAATGAAATTACACCAGGTTTAAAGTAAGCCCCAAACTTAATGATTTTTTTCTTTATAATAGGAAATACAGAGATGATATGAAGACAGAGAGAGATTAGAGCAATGTAGATACAAGTCATAGAAAGAAAAAGATTTCCTGAAAAGTTCTGTGATGCTTAGCAACAAGTGTTCCTGACTATAAGTCTGAGTTTCAGAGTTGGATTCCCGTTGCTACTCATATTCACTGAGCACTGGTGTACCACAGACTACAAGCACTGCAAGCAGAGCAGTGCGACTAAAGTGTGCAAACTGACCAAGTGGTGGAAGAGATATTCCTGGTCCTCCCTGCACCAGGCTGAACACAGGGACAGCTAGGAGGGAGATGGGTTTGGGGGAGGCCCATTCAATACAGACCCAGCAGCTAAAAGACTTCCATTCCTCATAACCGCAGCCATGTTCAAGGCTGGACTTCACTGCTCAGAAGAGCCCCACCCATGAGTGAATCTGTTGAAAATTCCAGGTATACGGGCTTCTGCGACTAAAATCTCCAGGTTTTCATGGAGTATGGGATGAGCACCCTCCACCATCTCCCTGTGTTCCAGAAGGCCCTAGTGGTCATATCCATGAACTGCCTCCAGTGCCAAAGAAATCTCATCACCATGAGTTTTTCACTTGTGGTTGAAAAACTCAGTTACAATGTCTGGAATTCTGGGGACATGAGGCCACATTCAAGGCCCTGTGACATCTCAAGCTTTAGAATATTGTTAAATTAATATCACATCACATTTTATAGATGCAAGTATAAAACCATTAACAAAATGTGTAGTCACAATGCCTATTCTGTTACACGTCAGTAATTTCTTATACAAAGGGCTCAATGACCCAATTGTTCCATTGGGAGATTAAACAATCCTTATTAACTTTCTTCTAAGAAAATACTTCTTGACCATATATCAGCAAATTAGCTAAAACAAACAATACAAAATAAATTACTAAGTGTCTTCTTAGGCTCAAGCAGCGGGAGGAAAAATTTGAAATAACTGTTGTCCCTAGTTGCAATGGTCATGGGTTTGGGATTGAATATTGAACATTTGTACTAAATTAACATGAACATTTTTGTTTAAAAATTGAGTACAAGTCCACTATATTTAATAGGTTCAGTAAGTGAAAGCAATAACACAGATGGTTCAACTCCATGTAACAACATAGTAAAAAAGTCATGACTTTAGCAATGCAAAATATCTCTAAGCATTCTGAGTTATATTTTGTAATAAGCAATATAATTAGTGCCTGCTTAGGGAGCAGGCATGGGGGTAGGGAGGGAATGAGGGTTTTTGGTGGTGATAAGGGCACATTGATGGTGGACTGGTGTTGGAGGTGTTGGAATATTGAATACTTGAAACAACTTTACTGTGAACAACTTTGTAAATCACCATGTTTAAGTAAAATTAAAAAATATTTCTTTCTACTTTAGGAAAAATATAAAGTGTGCGAATTGCTGTAAGCTCTTCAAAACAAGATGTTTGAGCACATATCCAAGTATGGTTTCTGCAGAATGCAATGTATAAACACCACAATAAGAGTGTGACTCTCCAATCTGTAGCATGGTCAAGAATGTGAGCACCCCAACCAGATGTGCAAGAGGGGAAAAGGATTGTCTAGAATTATTGGCAGCTAGGAAAAAGTAAGGGGTCTCCAAAAGAGCTTTCAGAGGAAGCATTGTCCCATAACCACTGATTCTTTCTCTGACTTCCAGAACTGTAACGAAACAACCATCCAGCCCATGGTAATTTGTTACGGCAGCCGTAGGAAACTAAATACACAGGCCAATTCTATTAGGCCATCCAGATCACCACCATGTCCCAAAGCAATGTCAGAGAAACAAGGCACTGAAATGAGAGTCAAGAATGTGTCATAAGTCTAGCTTAAGGTAAAAGCAAAAGTCTAAGTGATAGGATATCGAGAAAGAAATATAAGTTGGCAAGATTGACAGTTGCTGCAATTGCTGTGAAAAATAGTCTGGTATTGTCTAGAATGGTTGCAGATGGGTATGGTCACCACTGCAAAGGAGGAAAAGTATTTCTGGGAACAAGTGTGGAGGGTTTGTAAAAAATCACAAGCTGGAAAAAATCCAAATGTCCATCAATAGGATAGCTCTATTTGAAATCAACTGTTTCCCCCATAAACATACAGTTAATTTTTAGTGCATATATACTCATAAAATTCAACATTTTTGAAAACATGACATTGAATCAAAAAACAAGACAAAAAAAAGTGTATAATAAATGATACATTTTATAAAAAAAACTGGAAAAATAGTCCCTAAGACAGAATTGTATTTTTTTGAGAGGCATACTTAGGAAAACTGAAGATAGAGCTATTGTGATTAGTTTACAATTTAGTATGACATAATTCTAACAAGGAAAATAAGTTATTCTAATGTTTGCATGTGTGTGGGGAAGTTAAAGATAATGAAATTGCTATTTTTATTAATCTGCATGGAGGTTTCATACAGACATATTTTTTAAAATTTTCCATACCTCTATTCATTATACTCTCTTATACGTGGGATCTTTTTAAATATTTAGGATAAAACTGAAGCAAAAATAATCCACTGAAGCATGAAATTTTCAAATGCACCTTAAAGGAATCTGTAACTGTTCTTTCACATCTTGCTCCCGCTCTGGTTTCCAGACAGTAAGCTATACTCTCAGTCAAGGCATTTCAGCTGAAATTGAGATTCTGCAAAGGAGGGAGTGAGTTGGAAAACTTCACCATTCTAATTGTAGCCTCCAGGTCAAGCTGTGTGGAGAATGAGGTATTGAGTTTTTGCCACAAACTCCTTCCCAGGCAGCCAAGCAGTGGCCGGTTTGATTAGAGAAGAGATGGCTGGAACTGTTAGGAGGAGCCAGCTGGCAAGGTTAATACCTTGCTGTTTCCAAAGAGCGTTTCACTTGGTCTCAGCCTCGTCGACCCCTGTGAGAAGACATCCTCCTGTTTCACTCATGAGATTACTAATTATTATTATTATTATTATTATTATTATTATTATTATTCACTGTATCACTGTCTTCCCGTTCATCTTTGATTTGCTCAAGCAGGCACCAGTAACATTTCCATATGACCTGTCTCATGCAAGTAGAGCCCAAGGGCACCTGCTTGCTCCAGGAACATAAAGAGCCTCAAACCATTCCATCAAGTCATGGGAATGAGGTATGTAATTGTTACTGATATCTGACATATCAAATATGACATGGGTAGCTTGCCAGGCTCTGCCGTGCGGGTAGCATACTCTTGTAGTCATCTCAAAATCCAGCATTTATTGATGAACTGCAAGCCAGGCTGTGATAGGCTGGTCTGCTGGGTGGAGTTCTGACGAGGAGGAAGTCCGGATGTAGAAAATGAAGGTCCTCATGGAGTGGGGGGGTCGTCTGGCTTGTTGTGAGGCTCTGCTGGGGTGGTGGACCAGGGCTAGAACCTGCCATCCCTCCCGGACACCTCATGAGCGGCTGGGCACAGTGAAAGCCAGTAGCAGCTCTGCCCATTATTATTATTATTATTATTATTATTATTATTATTATTATTATTATTATTACACAGGCACTTACCTAGCAGTGCCAGTTGGTACTCCACACAGGATACTGTTAATGCTATTGAGGTCACAGCTGCAGGGAATCTGGAAGCACCTTTGAGATATCCCTTGCATGACATCTGAGAAAATATTTTTTTATTTTTTTATAAGTGTCAGAACTTTTAATGTTAATACATCAAATTACAGTAAAAGCGATGACAATCAACAAAAGGCAGCCCCTCCATTTCCACAGTGGCTGACTGAATTACAGTGAACCAAGTTTACATTATACCGTCAAGCATGGCCCCCAGTGAGTTCTCTCTGTGATGGACCATTAAGAATATCATTAAGTTCAATAATCTCATCACTACTCCTCAAAGTTTCCAGGGAAAGGTTTGAAATTGCAAGAAATGGAAGACGCTGAATATGTTGCACTGTCTTACACTCCATTTGTAATTTTATTCGAGCAAACAGACCCTGAATGTTTCTCAGTGTAGAAAATTTCATCTTATCTTAGTTGAGCTAAAAATTTTTTTCTGATAATTTGAGAGGATGAGTATGAAACAGTTCATTTTTGACACAAGAAAACCTTTTCAAAGAAGAGCATGATTTTCAAAAGGCCCACTTGCTGAAAGTCAGTAACCGGAATACTGTCCTTTAGCTGAGACCCAGGTCCTTTGGCTTTCATCTTCAAATCACCCTGTGAAGAGTCATGGATCTCTGTTTGCATCAGTCCTGAGATATTTTTTAACTGAAAAGAAGTTAAGGGACTTGGTCCCAGATTAGGAATATTATAGGCATGGATTGCAAACTGGGTTTGCTCCACACTAATTCAGTAAAGTTTAATGGAGTTCTGAGGCGAACTCACAGACATCAACATACATACTGTCGGGCGCTCCGCCGGGTCCCCGACAGTGCCGGGAAGCGAAGTTCCCTTCTACCTCCGAAGCCAGCGAGGAATGGATGAACACTCAGAAATCCGATGAGGTTTTAAAAAAGCTTTACTTATCACAGGTTCAGGCATACAAATCAGCAAAAGGAAAAACCCGATGCTTAGGATTCCAGGCTAGAACCCCAGCCACGTGTAGGCCAAGATGGCGACCACCACGTGTGAAACTTCCAAGGGGAATAAACGCTCACAAGGCGAGATCCCACCGGGAAGAAGAAGCCCGGGAGAGCGGGAACCTGCAAGTTTATACCCCCAGCAACTCAGACCTTCCTCCCATTGTTATGGAAAGCAGGGAGGGTCCAATGCCCTTAGGTAGTCCCTCCCTGCATCTCACCTAGGGCCTTTACTGTGCTAATGTTTTGAGCTGGAATGCCTTTGAAATGTAGAGAAGGGGGTTTCTGAGATGGCAGGTCACCGTACCAAAGATCAACACCAATGCCAGTTAAATATTTCTCCAAGCCTTCACAAGTCTCCTCTACTTCATTGTAGTTTTATATTTTATCAGGGAGCCATGCTTGTTTGTTTGGAAGCAAACAGCATTTCTCTCTGGTCTAATTACATAGGTGTCCTTACGTGGCCAGGCTAATATGCTGGTAAGATCTAGCTAGTCCCACGATGATTGTGATAGCATGGGAGAATATTTATACCAGCTAGTACAGCATACATGGTCGGATAAACTGCCACATTTAGACTACCCCCTTATCTACGGAGTGATCTGCGGGAGGCAATCCAGAGCAGATGCAGCGGCCCTTAGGAGTCCTGCAACACATACCACACAAACCTTGGTGACTGGCAATCTCCTGAGTGTATATAGAATTAGCATATACAACTCCAGGTAGAAGGAGTTAAAGCTGTTGGTACACAACTTTCAGAAGGCAGTGTTGCATCCTCCTAAGTTCATTATTCAGGTCCCATGCTGGTCTCTGGTTATTTCTTCCCTTCAACGCCTCTGTGCTCTCTCTGACTGGTCCATTATTGATGTTTTGTGGTCTGCATCGCCTTGCTGGTGCTTGCTCCTATTTGTCTCTTTGACAATCCTTTATTCTCTGGTCATGGGAATGTGGGTGAGAACTGATGAATTTCCTGTCTCCACCCATGGGATGAAAAAATGGTTAAAAAGATACTATTGTCTGGGCATGATCATGGCGTTCATAGGAAAGTTTTCTGATCTGTATTCTCCTTTTAATTGTTACTGTTTTCAACTCAATCCTTTCCATTATCTACCTGACTGGCTACTCTTCATGTAGGCAAGATTTGAAGTAACCAATGGAAAATGAGCAATTTTAACTAGATTCACTGGTATCCTTCCTTTCCACCTCCACTTCCACCATAACAGTACGGCACTTATATGGTGCAAATGGACTCAGAAGACGAGCTGACAGCTAGCAGTTTATAAGGGGTGCTGTAGAAAACAGATATTGTTTAAATTAATTACAGCATATCTGAGTACATTTGTCTCTTATAAGATATGTACCCAGAACTCAATCAAAAGACAGAATTAATATTGCTTGTGGTCACTTGTACAGCTAGACAAAGTCCTCTGTTGGCCTTCCATGGTTCATCTTCCAACCCACACTAAATACTTACATCCCTCCCAGCCAAACTCCCATTTTTTTACCATCTCAAAGAAACCAATCACTTAGTAAATCATTTCAGATAAACAGAGATAATCAATTTCCTGTTTGGACTTTATGCTGGAGAAAGTGACTGTTCATAGGGTTGCTTTCCATGCCAGTAAATCGATCAGTTGCAATACTGCTTCAGCCAAGAAATCCCCAGGCTCTTGTGTGATTTCAGCAGAGGATATGTGAAAAGACTGAACAAATATCAATGCTTTATCCTCATTCCTGTTAAAGCCTTTGCAAACTTAACCAACCTATTTTTCATGATATCCTCAACAAACTGTAGAAGTCCAGTAAAACCAATTCTGGTACCACTACTTACCATTTGGGAATTAAAAGATACAAGCTTGCATCTCTTAAAACCTTTGCTAAAGTAACTAAAATAAAATATAAGCTAAAATAATACCTAAACTAAGGTCCTGATGAGCATCAAGATGGAACTAGACCTCTACTTCAGCATTACCCAGTTTAACGGGAGTCCATAGGGCTCTCTTTGCTCCTCAGGATATGCCAAGGTGAAAAATTAAATACATATTGGGATTGTGGCACAAGACTGGGGTGGCAGTCAGTAGGACTGAGGGGCACAGAAAGGAAACAAGGTCAGAAGGAATCCACAGTTGGAAAAAGGGTGAGAAACACTACTCTAGTATTTCTCTGTTGACTCTTCTCTACACAGTGCACCCGAGACACAATCAATTAATCACCAACTTTACTTAATGACAAATTTTGTCATAATTGTTAGACTCTGTGGGGACCAAGAATAGTCAAAGATGGCATATAAAAGAGAAGAATATATGGTAGCAACTGTGACCGCTTATTATCCACTGAGCTACATGGCTGTGGCCTGGGGTATAATTCATGGCCTTGGAAGGTATTTCCAAACAGCATTTAGGTCATCTGCTTCTTCCTCATTCCCCACCTTCGAGAGTGTTCTCTGTACCATAATGTACTGTACATGCTCATCATCTAATGGTCACTATATTTCATCTAAAATGAATTATAAGGAAAACTGGAGTATTTGTAATCTCCTTTGTAAAAATTAAGAAGCCTTGCATCTAGAATATACATTATCAAATAAAATAGTACATGCATCATATAATCAATATACAAAATAAGGCATTTAGCTTATTTGTGAAGAATCTGGTGGAGCTTCAGGAAAGCCATGGGAGAAATATATTTTAGAGCTGGAATCTTGTACATCTGAGGCATGTCACTCTGATAAGCAATTTAATATTTCCATTATTCTCTGGGGTTTTTCCCTGTACATACATACTAGAAAAAAAGTTGCTTCTGATATGAAAATATCCCAGAATTAAAGAAAATCAAATCCATCAGAATTATTTAACTAGGTTTTGGAGAAAAGCTTAAGTAGTTTTCAAATGTGAAGGAATTCTTTACTTGAAATTGCTTAGAGACTTGGAGTTTGCAAAACTCAGTTTTCCAAATCTATAAATGGAAATAATATCATCCTTTATTCTCTATGTTGCTTTGGAAATTTAAGAAAATATTATAAGCACTAACAAGAATTTAGGTATTTAGTAATTGCTTCCTAAAAGCAACAATTAGTGATAATATTTATAATCACTTTTTTCCCATTGTTCACTGATTTGTTCAAGTGGGTTCCAATAACATCTCCATTCATTGGGAATGAGGTCCATTATTGTTACAGTTTTTGATATATCAAGTACACCACAGGTAGCTTGCCAGGCTATGCTGTGTCTCTGGGTTCATCCCAGGGGGCCCAGTCTTTTTCTATGTCAGACCATCAGCCATCCAGGGCCCATGGGGCAGAGCCCTGGGTGTAGACAAGCCTGTCTCCTGTCTGCCACCTGCTGACACAGCCAGGCACCACAGCCACACCTGTAACATCTCAAGGGACAGGTGGCAGGAAATATTTATAATATTTTCCAAAATATTCATTCATATATGAAATTTCAAATGAACCAACAGAATAATAGTAAAACTAGTAGACAGTAGTATTTTATTGCAACTTATAGTCCATTTTTTCCTTTGTATTATTTACTACCTACTGTCATCTCGAGGTCCTATATTTTTTTATTTTGTAAGAGAAAACCAGGGCCAGTCTCTGCGTTCATATATAGTAAGCAGGAACATTATTTAGTACATCTTTTATACACCTATTGTGCCAACAATTTTATTGGACACACGTGAAAACTGGTTTCAATGACTTATACCTTATAAAATATATTTTAGCTTATCTTTATGAATATTTCTTAGAAAAACAAAAATGAAAATTCCATACGCATTACAGTCATATATATTTTTGTGATAGCAAAATATCCTTTAATTTGCTATCTGACCACTCTATCCAAGAAGGGCAGTATTCAGATGGCACTTTTTTATATTCTTTTGATGCTCCTTTCTTCAAAACTATGACATCCCAGGTATAAGTGCAGGCATATGTCATATGCACAAAGGCAGCTCATGGGCTCTTAACCAGCTGTTGCCTTACGATCATTTTCCCAAAGGAATGAAATAAAGGTGACAAAAATATAGAGGCTTTCTTCTTGTTTTCAACAAAAGTGTTATCCAATTAGCCATGCAATAGGTTAATGTCAACTTATAGGAAAACTACGCTATACGCTATATGTATGAAGTATTGCTATTTTCACAGGAACTGTCTGGTGTTTGAAGCAATTTATGGCCCCTAGGAACAGCAAACAACACCTATTCTAGAAAAAGACAATGAGATCCCTTGCCCTTTGCAAACTCTATCTTGCCTGCATGCTTGAATCACTCGTTTCTGCGCCTCACCAGGGGAGATACTGGCTTAATTGGTCTGCAGTGGGGACTGGACACTGATATGATGAAAGGCTCTCCAGGTGTTGTTAGTCTACAGTCAGGATTGAAAATTACTGCAATATTGCTGTGAAAGACAATATAAAACAAAGAACATTTAACCTCCCCTCAAGGAACTTCATATTTTAATTAAGGAAAATATACTTTCAAAATTCATTCATCTACTTTGTAAATGTTTCCAATGTCCCAAATGATGTGTTTTGTATCCTTTTTTTCCTTTCTTCCCAGAGTTTTTATTGCCCTCTCTCTTGCTAATAATAAAATGGTTGAAGACTAGACAGATAGATCAATCATGTCTTGGAATAAAAAGTAGGAAACTCAAGGGCCACTTAAATAATAGGCTTGTTAGAGATACCTTTAATCATACTAAAAAAGAATTTCACCTTGAGAAATGAAATGTGTTCAAGCATCATTGCAGATGCTTAGGAGAGTGTTAATTGTGGACATTAAGTATTACAAAGTAATAGTGATGCTTTATTCATGGTTCTGCAGATGTTCATATATTTGGTAATAAAAAGTGAAATCCAGGGTTCTGTCATTAGCTTTATCTTCACCTCAGTATTCCCCTCCTAAGTCACCATGCTCTAGCTTGAACCTACATTATTAAACCACGAAGAATCAAGCTCACTTTGTTAATAGGCTATGCCAAAAACTGGAGTGGTCCCAGTGGAAGAAATCTGATTCCAATTTGGGATGAAAGTACAATCCCTCCTGCCAGGTTTAAATTGAGGGCATATTACTCATCTTTTAGTTAATTTCTCAACATACAAAATAATGCAGCACATGTGTGCTGTGTATGTTCACTCCACTGCTTCCTTTGGGTCCCTGAAAGTGATGGGAGAGTTATAACTAAGGACGAAACGTGAATAAAGGACAATCCTCATCTCATCAACCAATCTTTTCTATGTAAGGAAAATCCTGCATCAACATGTAAAAGGGACAGCCCCTTTACATTTTGCAAAAGGAGAGAAGAAAACCTTTTCTTGTCTCTGGCTTAATTTTGTTGTTAAATCAAGGCCCAAAGCACCATGGGTGGGAAAGGGAAATGCAGTGGTTTGTAAAACACATGGACTGAGAGGAAGGACATTTTCTTCAAGTGAGTATGGGGATACCACCCTGTTCGTGGGAAAATCAAACCTTCCGGAAGATTTGAAACCCAGTTCTACTCATAGACTTTCATTAGGTGCTTTGGGAACTTTTGTGATTTCAGAAAATTTCGTGATTTTTTTCCTCAAGCTTTCATTTCTTTCTAGTATAGTCTTTTGGATGATTAACAAATGGTTGTTTTATACAATATTGTTGTGTTTTTGATTCACATGTGATCAAAACTCGTAAGCTCAACAATGATATATATGTATATATATATATATATATATATATATATATATATATATATATATATATATGTGTGTGTGTGTGTGTATGTATTTCACCCTTCCTTTGGCTCTCCATCAGTGCACCTTTGTACAAACCAGTATTCCTATATACCTTGCTTTGCTACTATTAGGGGTCATATTAAATTCTTCATGATTTTACCACAGGAAGAACATCCCTACTCGTCCTCCCTGCCAGAAATAGAGCTGTGCGTGATTTGCTTTGCCTACAGCAATACTTGGCACACCTTGAGAACCCCCCCCACACAGTGGCCCACAACCACACTTGCTCAGAAACATCTGTGCCAAAGGATCATAAAACCATTCACTGGGGGTCTTTCATATAGTCAGTTTTGGTAAAAGCATTCTTTCTTCTCTATTTTATTATGAATTTTCCTCCTTTTCCTTCTCACTTGCTCTCAGTAATAAAGCTAATGAGCATTTACGGAGAAATAAATAAATGGAAACTTGTGGGAAAGTGCTAATTCACCCAGAGATATTCCATCTTAATATGCACAAGGTCTTAAGCCAGAGATATTCATGTAAAGGTGTCCCTGGCTCTATAGTGTGGTATATCAATCCATCAGAAGCAGGGGCGAATTTTTCTTTGGAGGGAAAGGAGTTTTGCCAAATCCTTGGAGTTAGGTAAGGGAATCATGGAAACATGACGTTATATACCATCTTTTCTTATGTCCCATCTTTTATAGACTAGCTTACTTTAATCAAAGAACTAAAATGGATGAACCTGAATAAAATCATGCCTTGCTCCTGCAATAGAGTACAATTCAATATCCCTTTTTGTACTTCATTGTCATCCAAATCAATCATTGAATCTCCTTCATTTCTGAGTAGGTGCGAAGCAGACCCTTTGAGAAAGTTCCCAGTGCTCAGGTCTTACTGAGCATTGACTAAACTTCCTAAAGTGAGAAACATGCATCACTCTTCTTTTCAAGAGAAGTGAAACTGAAGGCCTGGGTTCTTTCAGTTGCTTAGAAGATCTCCCCAGCTTAAGCCAGCGCCGTAGTTTGTGCCGACCACCGTCTTGGCAGCTCTGCTCTTTGAGCTTGGCAGCTCCACTGTCTGTGATCTTTGGTGCCACAAGCAATTTCTGGCTACACTGACTGACATTAAAGAAATTAGACTCCTAGCAAGCACCACACTAAAACTTTGGAGTGTTATGGGCAGTTTTGAGTCCATGTGTGAGACCCTAGTCCATGGCAAGAACAACAATGAAGGGAAGGAAAAATAGAAAACTTCGACTATAAATTCACCAATCAGAAAGTCCGGATGTTACACGCAGGTTGGCATACTTCCAGAGAAATATTAAATGACTGCTGCATTACAATGCAGTGGTTAGGATTCTGAATCAGAATCAGACCTCCCGAATCTGCAATGCTGGTCTGATATTATCCAGATGACCCAGAGCTCGATATTTAATACTTCTGGCTTAGTCTCATCATATGCAAAATGGGAATAATAAAGCATTTCCCAATGGGTTTGTTGTAGAAATGAAATGCTCAGTGTTTAAAACAGCGCAAAGCAAAAGCAATTTAAATGTGACTCCTCATGCCTTTTTCACTATAGTGTCTGAGTCATACAGATAACAAGGGAACGGAGAAACTGAATTTAGAAATTACAAAGAAAAGTACACTGAATTGATCAACAAACACCTGGACTCTCTGTTTCTTAGAAACTCTCACATGCAAAGAGAGTAAAGAGGGAGTAGCCATTTATGGAGAATACCTAAAGTTCCCTGGTGGTCTAGTGGGCAGGATTCGGCAATTTCTTTTTATGGATAATTCTATATAATGACCATTATAACTATTTTGAATCTCTATACTCCACTTACGGAATGTTGTATTTTAATCCACCATTTCCTTTTCATTTGTGTTTTCAAGTTTAAAGTGTGAAATGGCTTCAATGAGACTGTTTTGAGATCATGGCATACCTTGCTGGGGCTTACGATCATTGGAGGACAGGCTCTGACCCCTGCTCTGCTGTTCATAAGTGTACACAGAAATGAGTTCAAAAGCTCATGAGGTTGTTCTGTTCATCAGTCACTTGCCTTACATGTGGCTGACCACATGTAAAATTCTATCCATATTACCCCATATGCATCCCCCACCATCAGGAGTAGTCCTTGAGCATAGAGCCAGGAGTAATTCTTGAGCACCGTTCAGGTTATGTTCCCCCAAACGAAAAACAAATGAATGCTCCTGAGGTTGGATGAGGGTATCAAGGATGGGACAGCAAAAGAAAAACCATGCAGCTAGGCTAGGGGCAGCGGCAGAGTTATGGTTATTGGGATAAAGGATGCAGGGATATAGCTATGTATTACAGATAGACTACCTAGGAGACGGAAGCTGCCTGCACTATTGTGACATTGCCTGGAGAGGCATAGGACAACACAACTCAGCTGGGAAGGATCATCAAGGTGTTAGAATGTGCAAAAGAGCTCAGAGAGGCAAGTTTGTTCAAGGTTCATCCCTGTTTCTGCAATGAGACAGAGCAATCAAAAAGTTTCAAACTGTAAAGGCAGACTTTTCAACAGTTTCCCGTCACCAGGGGCTCTTGGAAGAAAACTCACTCATTTCTTACCCTAACCCCTACCATATCTCTGAACTCAAAGTATCAGAAATAGACTCTGAAGACTTTGACTGCATTTCAATGTTCTCTAGGATGCGCATGTATAGATTCAAATACAAATATGGGTAGATATCTATGAAATTTTCTATTTATGACTATCTACTACCTCTATATCAATATCTATTCAAAAGACAAATAAAGGCTTGGGGTTACATCATGGGGGCACTCAGAAAGTGAAAAACATTATTAGCTGGTGGCCTGCTGGAGATGTACAAAATGGCTTTCTAAGGAGTCTGAAGAACTCTAAACTTCTAGCTCAGAGAAGTCAAATTCTATTGTTTAAAGACCTCAAAGTGTACTCTAAGTGATAAACTCTAAATATCTGCAGGGCTAGCCACAATGTGTAAAAAGAAGAGGGAGAGAGAGATGCAGAGACACAGAGAGAGAGAGAAAGAGAGGAAACGTGGCTACCTGCTATTGAGGCAGCCTGGGGGTGGGCGGGAAGGGGTGGGGTACATTGGTGGTGGAAATGGGGCACTGGTGGAGGGATGGGTGCTGGAATACTGTATTACCAAGAACCAATTATGAACACCTTTGTAATTGTAGTATCACGGTGGTATAATAAAAAATTTAAAAAAAAATAAAGACCTCAAAGTGATTGGATAAGACCCACCCGCAATCTACTCTACTCAAAGTTCACTGATTCAAATGTTTTCTCATCTAAAAAAGAAATACATTTAGAAAAAGATAAACACCATATGATTTTACCCAAAAGTAAGGAAATCCCCAATGGAGTTAAACTCTGAGCTTCTGTCTACAGAATTGTGATGTACGGTAGCAAAATGGTGGGAGAAGAAAGAAGATTACTTTGAATGTATTAATTTTTTTCTGGTGAGGAAATTATGCACTGAAAATACAATACTATTGAAAACCATATAAAGTTAACTGATTTAAAAGAGCTTAGTGGAAATAGTATTGTACTGTGGTATAGAACAAAAACAAATACCTTCACATAGACACCTAAAATGACATTTATCCAAATATCTGAGGACCATGGTCCAACCAGGTTAACAAATAAGCATAACAGGTGGGGTACAACTAGGAGGATGGGGGGCAAGGGATGGAAGAGAAAATAGTGACTCCCCTTTCTCACTTTATGTTAGGAAAGAAATACTTGATAAGTTTAACTACTGTTAATATTATGTACAGAAAATTCTTATTTTTGTTATAAAAATTTCTGGTTAACCTAAACCAAGGACTCTAGGAGGGGAACTTATGATTCTGCTGGGTAAACATTCAGGAGTTGGCGAAGATAATATTGCAGGAGATTTAGGGGAAGTGGAGAGTGAGGGATTAATTACCTTGAGAGAGAGAGACAGGCATCTTCTTCCTTCTTCCTAACACCCTACCTCAATCATTAGGGAAGACCTAGGAAAGTTGGCAGTGATAAAGACTGCCATAGGCCAGGCATGCGCACTGTCGGACCACTAATCCCATTCAATAGCCATCAAACCTCACCAGAGGTCCACTGGATCTTCGCAGAGCAGAACCTTTCACCACCTGATTTCTCAAGGTGCTATGTTCTCGGACTAGAGCAGAGAATTGTTCTCTGCAAGAGAGAAAAGCCAATTCTGATTCTGTTCAGTTCCCAGATTCATCATCTATCCTCCTAGGAAAATAGATTTCAGGAAGGAGATAGGTAAAGGAGTAAGATACCTTTATCAGCGATATGAGGGGAAGCAGGAGAGCACAGGGCTTCTTAAGAGGGGATGGGGCCTGCATGGCTTCAGGGACCTGGTTATAAACGAATGTTCTCCAAATTGCCTGGAGAACATAAGTAGGATGCATAAGTAGGATGCAATCAGGGGATTTTTCATGGGGAAGAGCTTTACACACTTGGTGGTCTTCTTTCATCTTCTTATCATAGCTTTTATTTCTGCCACTTGAGTCTCTCTTCTCAGGGGGTTCAGCCAATGCTGGCAGCCTTAGTTTTTGCATCTCAAAGTATATCTGGTCTTCTCAAATGGATTTTTTGCAGATGCTGGGCCTCCCTTCCTTTAAATTGGTTTAGAGACATAGTGACTTTTCTAATTCACAATGACAAGGACCAATTTGTATGCCTGCCCCCTAGCCATCCACAATACTGACATCTTTAAAAGGGAGTGGAGTACCAACGAGAATAACACTAAACATGTCTTGATTATTCCCTAATTATTCATGCATAATATATTGGTTACAAGTGCCTTCTAGGTTGTAAATATTATCTGCTATGATTAAATATACATTTATGTATGATAATTTACTCTAAATCGTACAGAACTGCTTGCACACACCATTTCTTAATGCTGAACACATAAATGAAGTTGAACAACCTCAAATAAATGCTTTCTTTTCACCAACCTACTGTGTGATAGTAGTTGTAGAGAACAGGTTAATTTTTTTTTCTTTATACATTTACCTCTATTATAAAGTTTAATTCCAATGTCTGTGTTTTATGATTCAGTGGCTCACATAAATATACTGCCTGAACTTTGGTCTTCAGGAGATTGGTATAAACTTTGAAATTTAAATTCATTCATGCTATGGCAAATGTAGTAGATTTTGTTGGTGTTTATTATTGTCTGTAGCCTGGGGCACTGTTGGCTCAAAGGTAAACAAATGATTAGCTTGCTCATTTGAAGTAGGAAGGTGTAATTAGTGAATTTGCTTACTGTTCTACACTGCTGCAGACAGCCAACCCTTGGGGCCTTTTACTTTCATTCTCTGTCTCTGTCTCTCTCTCATTCTCTCTCTCCTTTCTTAGGCTCTATCTTTTTCTTTGTTTCTGATTCTGGTGTGTATGTGTTGCAGTACACTGTTGTGTTGCCCAGAGCCTCTGCATCTTGCCTGGAGTTACCCGATGTGTGTGTGTGTGTGTGTGTGTGTGTGTGTGTGTGTGTGTGTGTGTGTGTGGTGTATCTGACTGGTTCTCTCTATTCTGTCTCCCTTCTGCCTTTTCTTCCACTCTCCAACACAATTCACAGTATAGCGGCTGATCGTGCTGCTCTGGATTCCAGAAAATATAGGTGCAAGAAGAAAAGAAGGCAAACAGTTTGATAACAGTCAACCTGAACCAAGACTGATATTCAAAAGTAGCTTTATACGATATTATTTTCTTGGCTGCACATGTAGTATTTTAAAAGATTTTTTTAGCATTGGAAATGAAGATCAGCAGAAATAAATTGGAAGTCTGAATATAGCAGGCTTGAGTTGGCAGGCAAGCAGTTTCACTACTTGAACATTTCATTAGTTCAGAAATGAATAGCTTACACAAAGGAAGCTTTCAACTGTTATCTTAGGGGGATCTCATTTGGCCATGGTCTTCTTGGTAACCATTATTTCTTTTTATATTGACGTGTATTATTCAAAAAATGTTGCATTTGATTATATAATACCTTATGCAGTATTATTATGTAAATCTTTATCTTGTAAAAAAAAAGTTGCCAACACCCTAACTAGGCTGTTCTCACATGCCTGAACTCATGTGATACCTAACCAAAGATAAATTACTACGTAAGTCACTACTTAAAAACAGAACTGGATGGGATGGCATAATGTTGGGTTTTACTTTCTTGAACAATAATGGGAAAGACTTATTTGTATCCTTTGGTCACATGCTCAATATTAAGTCATTTATGATTCAAGTTTAAATAAGATCCATGCTGAAAAATTGGGCAATTTCAGTAGTCCTATACTAATTCCTTTGATAATTCAATTTGATAATAAGTTCTGCCAAGAATTTAAAGAGAGGATGGAAGAAAGTGAAGTCTCCCCATTGACTTTCAATGCCACATAAACCAAAAGACTTTCCAGTTAGAAGACAGAGATAATATAAATCTATGCTGATGCAACCTGCTTCTCTGGTAAATATTGAGTCTAGGAAATTGAAACTGTGTCACTACTCCCATATTAAGTAGGAAAAAGGAGATGGTCCTCATATTTTACTATTGATTTAAGTGACTGATACATTTTGGAAAATCTGTAACTATTTTGTTACAGTTCAAAACACAATTTTTTTGTTTTGGAACCTTACCCAGTCCTCCTAAATGCTTATTTCTTGCTCTAAGCTCAGAGGTCACTCCTGTTGGGGCTCTAGGGACCATATAGGGTGACAGGGAGTCAACCGGGGTTCACCACATGCCAAGAAAGCACCCTTCCCACTGAACTATACCTCTGCTCCAACAGAAACAATTTTTTTCACCAAAAATTTGTGTTTCTTCCATCATCTCTCGAGGTAGGAGTGAATTGTAATCAACTACTATTTCTCAAAGGTCTTCTAGAAGTTGTGATAAACATTTACCTAGTCAAAGCAGCAGCTACACCCACATCTAAATCACAAATGAGTGATATATAAAAAGGACTCACACTGACATGAAAATAGAAAAAGAGTCACTGGATATGGAAATAAATGTGTAGATGGGTTTAAAAGCAATCATGAACCCCTCTATCACTGCATTCATGATGAAAGCTATCCTTGCCTGAAAGCATGCCTATATTCTTTTTAGATATTGAGATCATTTTTCTCTATTTCTAGGGAGGTCCTTTCTCCTCTCTTTTCCAGGCTTACTCTAGTTACTAAAAAACCAGGATCTTGCTATCCTGACAGCTGAAATGTGCAAGTAGTGAAACTGACCTGCCTGCCAAGACCTAGGGCTTTCCAAGTAGGCAACTATGAAAGCACCGAGCCAGGGTACAAAACAGGAGGTCCTCTTTGAATAAACAGGACACACTTCCCCCTGTGACCTCTGGCTGACCCGTTAAGCAACCTGCCAAAGCAGTCAGCATCCCTGGATGTTGAAATGAGCATCAGCAACAACTTGCACCTAGATCTGTCTTTGGGGAGGAGCAGAGCAGTGACTCAGCAGTTTTTCTAGGCAGAGGGAAGGATAATATTGCAGAGACTCAGTCATTCACAGGCTGTGTCCGTGTCACACTTCCCTGTGCTAAAAATTGTTTAGAGTTTCAGTGATTTATTTAGAAGTCCATTATCCCTCTGTCCTCATATAAGAGGAGAGTATTTCAAACATGTAACATGTGATATATAAAGATGCAAGTCCCTTTTAATTTTAATAGAGTTCTTGATTAGGGCAAAGAATGTGGAGTTGCTATTATGATCTTCTGGGCCAGTTTTCAGCACATGGACTTGTCGGCAGCCACTGTGAACACCTTATAAATAGAATAAACAAATATGGAATGAAGACTTTGGGGCCAAATTGGCTTTGGTGTCATTTAATTTCTTCTCATGTTCCCAGCCAATTAAATGAATGGGTGCCTGTGGTAATTAAACTCACTTTGATAATTAGGCACTAAGCATCCTTAAATTGCTGAATGTTAATGAACACTTCCCAAGTATGGTCCCGTATCCTATGTGTTGCCAAATGGAATTTTCCTCTCATTAAAATATAGAGTTCTTTAAAAAATACACATAAATAAAAGGAACTATAAACAGAGGATTGAATCTTGTCTTTTCTTTACAAGTTAGGGCAGGTTAATGATATTTGATCCTCAAACAAATTTTGGTATAAATGAGGGCATGGTTGAATTTGGTTCTCAGAACCTGGAATACCAGATACAAAAGGGCTCAAATGAAAATAACTGGCAGGAGAAAACTGCTTTTACCCTGCAGATGCCACCAATGCACAGTACCTGAATGTCTCCTGTCTTTGATAATGACTGAGGATTGGGCAAACAAAAGGTCTAGCCCTCTTGATGTTGGTGCTCCCAAGGCTCAAGTGCTCAAGGGCAATTCTCTTCTGGCATTTCCATCGATACATGAACCATACCACTACCATACTGGACATTTTTATGTTTTAAACCTTGCTTCAATCTTTTATTGGGGGGAAGTGTTTAGGGTATACTCCTGGGTATGTACTCCAAATCACCCCAAATAAAGCACCACTATGGTGCTTCGGAGACTATACAAGGTGCTGAAGATCAAACCCTAGCCAACCATATGCAAAGAAATTGCCTAATCCACTGTACAGTATTCCCTAGTCTCAAAATCTTGCATTAATTTTTATTTTAGTACCATGGTTTTACAACAGTGATAATAGCAATGTTTCTGGCACCGATGTTAGAACAACTCGCCCACTGCCTCTGTCACTGTTACTCCATAACTGGCTCTGTCATTTGACCCCTTCCCTCCTACATGACCCCCTTAGCAAACTCAGTTCTGTTGGAACCAACTCTAGCGATCTGTTACCATTGTTTTTTTTTATTCTCAATATATATCCCTTTGTATTCCACATATGAGAGAAATCATTCTGTATTGATTTCTTTCCCACTTTGGTTAGCCTGATAATGGTTACAATCATTATTGAGGCGGTTTATTTCTTGATAATTCATTTCTCAGACTTACAGTGCAAACAAGTAAACTAAAATACACTTAAGTCTAACACTGAATGCAACCTGAGAACAGAGGTAACGTTTCTAGTTCGTGCCTTATGTAGTTATTTATTTTTAATATTTTAACATTCAAATATTTTATTTAAAATATTCCACAAAGTATGCTAGCTTTTCAGACATTATGATTCATTACCTAAAGTATCATAGCACACCAGAGAGTGAAAACAGAGTGTCTACTGGGCAAAACCACATAATGCATTAGAATGGGTCAAACTTATCGATGTGTTAGCATCATTTTATTTGAATGAATGATACAGCAGGAACTAAGGAGAAACTTATGTCTCAGGAAGCTAATCCCACCCATGGAATAGGTAGCCAATCAAAATGTAGAAGGGAATACCTGGGGGTGGGATTTGGCAACAAATAAAAGGCAACCCAAGGCTCCTCCCCTAGAAGAGAAGACAAGTGAAGAGAGACAATGGCAGGGAAGAGCTCTCTCTCTCTGGCCAGCTGCTCCCAACCCACTTCCTCCCTCTTCCCTTGGAGCAGGTAGGGCTGCGTGCTCACCCAGTGCGGATAGGCCATAAAGGTAAGGCAAGGACTGCTACAAGTATGGGCCAGGCTCAGAGGCCCAGGTTATGGTAGGGCTTGGATGCCCAGGATAGCCCAGATTCAGGATGGGCACAGATGCCCAGGTACAGGACAAGGTACTGAGCACAGGAGTCTCACCCACATGTACAGAGTAGAGGCAGGAGACTAAGGAAAGCCAGGACAGGACAACAGGGACCGCTGGGGTACAGTTGGGAAGTCCAGCGGCAGGCACTGAGAGAGCAGCACAGGAACATTATCGAGGCATCATTGAGGGATGTGAGTAGACTGTGTGGGATAGGACCAGGAATTATTTCACTGGTAACAAAGAGGCTAGACATTGGGGAAGGGACCTGGAAACCCCTGTTCATTAAACTAACTTTCAACTTCTGAGTTTTGTGTGTAATTCTTTCATGCAATCCTCAGAACCCACTAGCAGAGGCAAATCCACTTTCGCGTTAACATGAACACATTGACTCGCAGTCACAGGGTGTCCAAACTAGCCTTACCATTTCAGCACCAAGCCAGAGAACATTCCTGAGCCTTGACTATCTCACCTGTATAGAGCAAAACAGAAGTCCATTGTATGAAGAGAATTTGATAAAATGGAAAGAAACCCAAGCACAATTTGTCATTTATAATTGATGATTACTCTTTTTTGTCAGAGTAAAAAATGTTCAACATTTACCCCACCCCCACCCCCACACACATAGGCTCAGATTTTGTCTTATATCCAGATTTGTTTGTGACATTCAAACAGATGCTCAGGGTGTCGCTCCTGGCATTACTCATCCTGACGATGTGAACCACATCATTGAGCCGTTCAGGCCCTGCAGTGCTTGGGACAACTAAGGCTCTATCAGATGGTGCTCTAAGAGTGCTTTGGAGACTCAAGGCTCATGCATGGCCAGGCATGCACTTGAACATCATGGATTAGTTCTTCACTTACTTAAGTTAATTTCAATTGTGTTAATTAATGAACATAAAATTAACTAAATGAAATTGGTAGTTATAATGATGCATATAAGGTAGATTTCCAGGGTCTTTTAGTACATCTTCCCTAGTTAGTGCATGGGATAAAAAGAACACTTTTTATAACTGTTCTTTTTACAACACTTTATAAGGAAACTTAATAAAAATTCAATCTTCCAAGAATGCTCCTGAAGACTGTTTTATTCTAAGCATTTGAAAAATATTTCTGCTATCAAGGGGAAAACAAGGGATGTCCAAAGCGAAGTCCCGCTCCTTCTCTGTGAGTGCATCTCTTCCAAGTTTACCTGCCAATTGTGATCACATAATTATGGGGCCTGTACATATGCAGGCTGGTTAGTGTAGCTCTTTTCTTCAATTTTATTGAAATATCAGGAATTACAGAAATGAAGAATATGGTACATGATATAAAAAACTCAATAGTAGCTCTGAGCAACAGAATAACAGCAGCTGAGAAAATGATTGAAAAGCTCCCACATGAGATGTTTTGCATAGTTTTTATTCAATGTGGTCAGGTACCAGTCAGAAGTCAGATTCTGTTTATCATGAAGACTACTTATATACTGTGATAGACTGTGTGTCAAGCTGTACACTTTGCCACAGGAAGTCATTATAAGATTCTTGATGAGACGTGATGATGGCTTGGATGCTGGGTATGAGTTGAACAAAGATATAAATTTATTTGTTCACTATATGTAGAGAGAGAGAAAAAAATCAGCTCCAATGGTTCTAATAATTTAATAAAGTGTAGGTTCTTGTGTTTGGTTAAAAAGCAGTTTTACCTGGGACTTGCTGTAGAGTTGAAAGCTTTACACACAAGAAGAATCACCAAGGAGATGAGAGATATACAGGTGTACAGAGAGGAGAAGTTCTAAACTGTGGAATTAATGTGCAAATTATCAAGAAGTAGGAAAGAAATCTGAAAAATTGGCAAGGGAGGGAAAGAGACAGAATACTGAAACATGAAAAAATAACTGGCAAGTTGGTGGTCCTAGCAGATGAAAGATCTACGAGCAATTTATCTTTATGATGGGAAAAGAAATAAAGTACTGGAACAAAAGATAACTGAAAAGGCTGTATCACAATTTTTTCCATGTCCGAGGCCCTAGGTTCAATCTCTGTCACCACCTGTTTCCCTTCGTATCTCTGGGAGTGAGCACTAAGCCAGGAATATCCATTGCACTTCCCACCAAAAAAGCAAAGCATTCATCAAAATGCATATTGGGGGATACTAGAATTTTTAAGATAGAGAAGAAGCTTTTAGAAGAAGATTTTCAGATAGCGAAGAAGTACTAAAGGTGTTAGGAAAGAAAAATTGTCAGTGGGGAGTTAGAGATCATAACTGTTCACCATGATAATGGTCAATGTACAGTACTTCAAACCTGGGAGCAAGGGAGCTCAGAGAAAGAGAAAAGTCTTAGTGAGCTTTACTTTGTGAGCAAAAGAACCAAGGAAAAGAGCAGTAAAGGATCACAGATGACCTTAGATCACAGAGAGAGGATAGTAATGTCAGGAGAAAACATTGAGGTGGATTAGAGCATCACATGCAAATGAGACGCTACCTTTTCCTAGCTCTGGGACACTAAACAAGGAGCTCACTGCTACTGAACTTGAATGTCTGCACCTGTGAAATAGGAGCTGTGAAATAATCATACTTTCCTGAAAGCTTCATTGTGAGTATAGCATGAGTTATAGCATGCAAAGTACTTGGGATACTTTGATTAAAGGGGCCGGAGGGATAGCACAGCGGGGATGGCATTTGCCTAGCATATGGTCAACCCAGGTTCAATCCCCAGCATCCCATATGGTCCCCGAGCACCACCAGGAGTAATTCCTGAGTGCAGAGCCAGGAGTAACCCCTGAGCATTGCCCGATGTGACCCAAAAAACAAACAAAAAATAAAAAGTAAGCCAGTGTTATCCAAGTAAGAATTGATGTAGAAATAAATTTCCCATATTGCCAAAGATGATATGAATGCTGTATTTTGGGAAGGATGAGCCCTGTTTTCTTTGAGCTGGGAATGTTCACAATTTCTGACACAGTTTCTCTGGAAATACGCACTCATCCCCTACTCCTGAATATCCTGTCTGCTTGTGATGAACTTCCCAGATCACTGGACTTTATGTACTTATTTTTTCAGGCATGTAATGAGTCTTATTTGAGACCTTTCATTTACCAATTTGAGAACCAATTGTTCAAACTCTAGTCATAAGATAATAGGTTTTCTTCGCCTTGTGTTGCACGTGTGGCTGCAGTGCCCGGCTGCGTCGGCAGGTGGCAGACAGAAGACAGGCTTGTCTATACCTAGGGCTCTGTCTTGTGGGCCCTGGATGGTTGATAGTCTGACATAGAAAAGACTGGGCCCCCTAGGATGAACCCAGAGCCACAGCAGAGCCTGGCAAGCTACCTGAGATGTATTCGTTATGCCAAAAACAGTAACAATAGTGAATCTCATTCCCAACGAATGGAGAAATTACTGGTGCCTGCTCAAGCAATCAATGAACAATGGGAAGACTGTTTCAGTACAATAGTTGGAATTTCCTTCTACCAGCAGCCCAAGTTGTTGCCTCTTCATAATCAAAGTAATAATATATTGGATCACATTACAATTTTGATTGCAGGATATAAGGAATAATTTTTTTAGGGGAAGTGGCCTCCCAGGTGTGCTCAGACAATGTGAATTTTCCTCCTGATGATCCTAGCCAATTGAGCTGGTAGTCCAATGGGACAGCTCAAGAATACAGTCCCACTTGGGTACTGAGGTGACTATGACTACCTGAGCCACCCAACAGTGCTTGGAGACTTCAAGTCCATACCTGGTAATGCTCATGGACCTGTATAGTTATACTCAGTAATGTTTGGGAACCAAATGCTGCATGAGATCAATTAGGGGCGGACGCACACAAGGCATGCACCTCTGAACTATCTCTTTGACTACACATTCTTAGTGGCTACCTTCTTAGGACAGATTGTAAGAATCCTTAGGAAGATTTTCTCATGGTTCTGATTTGAAAAAGGGAAGAGCAGCCAAGTCTGAACTGCCCAGACTCCTCTCTAACTCCATTATCGAATGAATGGCCTCATGTGCAAGGGAAGAGGAAGGAAAAAGACATTTCCTTATTGAACAATACAAAAGGAAGATCAACAACCAAGGATTATATAGCTGTTCAGAGAGAAGAATGTTGATTTTAAACTAGCCCATTCAGAAAACTAAGCAACCTTAGGATTTTAAATCTGAGGTATACTCAATAGAGCCATAGAACCAAGAAACCTCAACCATTCCCTAACTCCTGAAAATATAACACAAACACCACAAGTCCAGCTGAAGAAAGGCATGTTCATTTTCATATATATATATATATATATATATATATGAAATTTATTTTGAATACAAGATTTTTGTGTAGGAGTATAGATAATGCATATAATTATACATGTACATGTATATGTAAAATTTTCATATGTGAAAATTAGCATATATACATCTATATTTTATATGTTTATACATATATATGCACTATCTGTAAACCTACACAAGAAATCTGGCATTCAAAATAAATAAATAAATAAATTGACATTCAAAATAAATTGAGACAAGTAAAAGACCAAATCATACACACACACACACACACACACACACACACACACACAAAACCCTGGGGGAATAGTTTTCTATCTTCTTAAAATGAAAAAGACAGAAATCTTTTACTGAACCATAACTTAAAAAGGCATCGTATTTGCAGAACAAGTGTAAGAAAATTTTACTCCAAGCAAAAGAACATGTAGTGATATATTTAAGATATTGATGTGAAAATGAGGGGGAAATATTGTCAACTCAGAAAAGAAATAAAACCATCTCTAAAATAGCAACTCTCAAATAAAAATGAAGAATTCATTAGCAGCACACTCTGTCAAGAAATGCTAAGTGAAGTTTCTCAGGCAAATATATATATATATATATATATATATATATATATATATATATACACACATATATATATAATATCAATTGAAAATTGGTTCTCTAAAAATTAGCAAGAATGGGAAGTGCAGTGAATATCAATGAGATAAAATTTATTTTATTTTATCTATTTCTCATTTCAACAGCTAAAAGAGATGATTAATATATATGGCACATGCTAATATAAAACCTGTAAGAGAAATTTCACAAAGGAATGGTGGGAAAAATGGAGAAATATTAATTCAAGAGCCTTATAATATTACTTAAAATTTCTTACACTAATTTGAAATGTATATCGCAAATCTCCAGAAATTCCTTTTAGTACTTGAAGAGGTCTGACTAATAATTCTGTATCACTGTATCACTGTCTTCCCATTCATCGTCGATTTGCTCGAGTGGGCACCAGTAACATCTCCATATGACCTGTCTCATGCAAGTAGAGCCCAAGGGCACCTGCCTGCTCCAGGAACACAAAGAGCCTCAAACCATTCCATCAGGTCATGGGAATGAGGTCCATAACTGTTACTGGTATTTGGCATATCAAATAAGACACGGGTAGCTTGCCAGGCTCTGCCGTCGGGTAGTATACTCTTGTAGTCATCTCAAAATCCAGCATTTATTTATTTATTTATTTGTTTGTTTATTTATTTGGCTATCTATAAATACATAGATAGATAAATAAATAAATAAACAAATAAATAAACAAACAAATAAACATATAAATAAATAGCTGAAATGAAATGTTCCATTTAGACAAAGTTCCTAAATAGGCAAATTGAAAGACAGTAGCCTGTCTAGGTTTGGGGGAGAGGTAGAGAGTGACTTTATATAAAGTTTCCTTGGGGGAGTGGTGAAAACTGATATTATTCTAGTAGACAGTGTGAATGACTACAAAACTCAGTATATACACTAAAAACTACTGCACTGCATAAAATATATTAATGAAAGTTCCTAGATTAATACAAGAAGGGAAAAACAAGAAAAGAAACAAAAAGAAATAGGCATATTAGATTTTAATCCAACTATATCAGTAATCAATTAACTTTGAGTGTTTCAGATCATTATACCACTTCAAAGACAAGTTTGTCTTCAAAAACGTAAATTTGTTTTAATACTTAACAAGATTAATTTAATAATTTAAACTTAATTTAAATTAATTACTTAGATAATAAGATTATATTAAATTAAAAAGCAAGACCTCAATATATATAACCACAAGATCCATTTCAACTAAATCAAATAAAGTATGTAAATATTATAAACATTGAAAGATGAAAGCACACATTGTTAATAAATTGGGAGTTAGTTTCTTTAGATGCCTGCACTGTGCCTGTGCGTATGTAATTTATATCATCACTGTTCTATGAGGGATGATTTACTCCATCATTATAAAAACGAGAAAAGTATGTATTCAAGTTAAATAACATGGCCAATATTTCTCCCTAATAAATGGAACAACTGGAATTAAGCCCAAACTGTATGGTCTGTCAGAAAACCTGCACTATCATTCCACATTATTTCATGATTTTTTGGAGTACATGCCTTGACAAGTAATAAATCCTCCATTTTATTATATAAAGCAAGAGGAAAATAGCATGACCTGAATTTGAAATAGTTATAATATCACATGCCAACATTTTATAGGTCTATGATAGTACATTTATAACTTTCAACTCACCAATTTTACTTTCTGCCTCTGATCTTCACTTTTCATACTCTTTAAATACTAATTCACATTACATATTTCTTTTCCTACTACTTTATGTTTTGATAGTACACATTGGCTAGAATACCATGTACCCTCCTAATATCAATTTCTGAAAACTTAGCATATTTTTAAAAACTTACTCAGTTTTTAAAATACCTTATTTGTTACTTGGATATATTTATAATCCATTGAGCTATGTGGAAAATTTATTTAAATATACCCAGGAACTAGGGGTAATTTTCTGGAAAGTTCTGACTACTGCCAACAAAAGTTTATATAAGAAATTTTAAAAAGCATAGATAAGTAGGATATTTTTATTTCAATAGTATAAAATCAAAAACTCTATATTTTGCAATTTTATATTAGGTATGATTGCGTGAACAGTCAGCAGTAGAATAAAGTCCTGTGTTCCTTTTGTCATAGTCACTGGGTGTATCTGGAATGTAAGTCTTCTAATTTATTTTAGCTGCAGATGGTTATTATAAAGAATACAGAAAAATTGCCATAAAGGAATTGGTCAATAAACTCTCCCAAACCAAAGAAGTGTATCTGAAACAATCTGGCTTTAAGAGCACACATCACCTATTGCAAGCACCAGTTTCAGTTTCCACAATAAATAAGGAAGTATGAAGTAGGACAGCTGTTGAATTTGAATAAGAAATGCTAGACACTAACTGCAAGTGAGAAAGAAAACTTGAAGAGAAAGTATCACCCAATTGCCTGTGGGGCCTGCCTTATATAGCATACTGGTACCACTCCCTGCTTTAGAATTCCTGTAATGCCTATCTTCCAGTTTTTCTGATTTATTTCAGTGTCAGAGTGGTAAGAAGTATGCTTGACTTTGCTCTTTGGCCTCCAAAACTACGATCATGCTCCATTTCATCCATTAGAGAGAATAACAAATTGGCACTGGGTGCGAGAGCAATAGACGTTTACCAATTTCTTTTCAGCTCAGAAGACTAACATGTGCTGTTTTCTTCACTTCAAGACATAAACAAACACCACATGTCTGTTCTTCTTTTAAGCCTAGTATCTGTCATTCTGTAGGTAGTTTGCCTTTGCTTAAGTCTCCACTTAATATCATTATAGTATCTTATATTAGTGCTTGTTATCTGGCAGACATCATTGAAGAATTTTAGAAAAACAACTTCACTACATATTTATAATTCTCTGAAATGGGTTTTATAGTTTACTTCTTTCAAGTTTCATTGTAGTAAGAATGATCACTTGAATCCCATTTTTCATCGATTTGCTCGAGCTGACACCAGCAACATTTCCATTGGACCCTATCACGTGCCAATGTAGCCCAATGGCATCTGGTTGATTCAGGAATGTGAAGAGCATCAAACCGTTCCTTCAGGGTCTTGACAAAGAAGTCTGACCATCTTGTAGGTGGGCAGCCACGTGATCTTTTGACATCCCGTGGGATCCAGTTGGTAATGGCTCTAGTCCAGCGGTTGTCTCCAATTCGCATTACATGTCTAGCCCATCTGATTTTCGATGCCTTGGCAAACGAGACAGAGTCCCTGATTCTGGAATAGCAACGGAGGTCGGAGCTCCGGATTCCTTCTTTCACTTGAGTGAGGCGTGATATTCCAAGCATAGCTCTTTCGATTCCTCTCTGGGAGACCCGAATGGCATTCTCATCCTGCTTTCATAGGGCCCAGGTCTCTGAGGCATATGTTAATGCAGGGAGAACTGTGGAGTTAAAGAGATGTGCCCGGAGCAGGAGGTCTCTTTGTCCTTTTAGCTATTTCTTCGATGCCTTTGAAGGCATTCCATGCCACTCTCTTCCTCCCTCACAGCTCAGGCTTTAGGTCGTTCATCATGTTGACTTCTCGACCTACACATAACTGCTGCATTCAGAGATGTCTGTTCCTTTGAGAGTGAATGGGGCCTCTGGAACTAGTTCATAGTTTTGTGGAGATTCAGCTGTAGACCTATCTTTCCACACTCTCGGTCGAAGTCAGCCAGCATTTGTGCCACTTGGCTAATGCTTGTTGTTATTAGAATGATATCATCGGCAAAGCAGATGTGGTGTAGTTGCCGACAGTCTGACTTCACTCCCATTCCTTCCCATTCTAATTGTCGCATGATGTTCTCGAGGGTGGCACTGAAGAGTTTTGGTAAGAATGATAAGCATTAAAAAGTGCTTCCAAGAGAACTTTGACCTTAAACCTACCTACCGTTTAGCATTTGAACTAAAACCTGGAACCCACGAACCGATTGAATCAAATCCACCAATGGAAAACAATTCAGTGAGACAACATGAATTCTTGCAATAAGTCACTATATATGAATGAAACTTAGAACATGGGTGGGAAAGAGGATTCCAGGCATAGTCAAATATAAGGTCATGGGCAGAAAATCAAGGGAGTGTGGAAACATTGATAATGGTTAACTGTCTGAATCAGTTTAAGAGACCTCTGAGGTGGCTTGAGAGTGGGGGGTCAGGGGTCTTCTGAGAGAGAGCTCAGTGACTTTTAGTGCCTCAACTTAGGCTGAGATTTTGATCCTTGGTACCATAACTTGCACCAGCATGACCCTATCACCTCTGTCCTTGGCACCTGGCAGCTCCCCTGTCTGATCCCTTGTACCTCAAGAGCTTCTGGTAGCACTTCAGATGGAAGTCCTGTGAGAATTCAAACTAAATGATATGTGGGCAGCAAGGCCAGGAAGTGTGACTTTTAGCAAGTGTGTGCACACCAGAAGGCTTCTGATATGTACTTGTTAGTGCAATGTGTGCAAGTATCATAGCTGGAAGCGTGAGACCCCTGATGTGGCTTTGTACAAGAGTGCCCCTCTTAGTAAGCATTACAGCTACATGTGTGAGCACTACAACCTAAGGTGCCTTTTCCACAGCCAGGCATGTATGTGACCTCTGATCACTGCAACAAAAACAAAAAACAGTGAAATGGGATAAAAGAAAATGTTTAAAGTGCATTATGAAGTAACTGTAGCTTCAGTGAGCATAAGTTGGTTTAGTAGAGAGACCCAAGAGATAGAACAGGAGGTAGGTTGTTGTTTTGCATACAGCTAACCTAGTTGAATCCTTGGCATACCATATGATCCCCTAAGCACCACCAGGAATTATTCCCAAGTGTAGAGCCAGAACTAACCCCAGAGCATCAGCTAATAGTTTACCAAAAGCAAAATGAACAAACAAACAAACAAACAAAAAAACTATAAGTAGCCTCTGCTCTAGCTCATGTGAGGTATTTCATACCCAAAGGCAATATTAGTGAAAAGTTAGAATTTCCTTCACATATATTTGAAATGCTATTTCAGTGTTATGAGAGATGGTTAAGTTCAAGATACTGATTTTAATTGCTAGATACTGAAGGGAGAGAAGACCATAAATTCTATGGTGTATGAGATTTATATCCTGGTGGATGTGTTTAGCAGACATATAAGGATAATAATTTAATAAGGGTTCTCTTCATTTGTTGAAAAATATCAGAGGACAAATTAATGAAGCAACATCAATATATAAAGAGAATTTAGGGCTGGAGCAATAGCACAGTGGGTAGGGCATTTCCCTTTCACGTGGCCGAACCGGGTTTGATCCCGGGCATCCCATATGGTCCCCTGAGTACTGCCAGGAGTAGTTCCTGAGCAAAGAGCAAGGAGTAACCCCTGAGCATTGCTGGGTGTGACCCAAAAAAGCAAAAAAAAAAATGAGAGAATTTAGACTATTGAGTGTTAGGAATAAAACTGAGCAAGAGTGAGGAAAAACAGAGAAATTCAAGAAACTATGTTATGCTTGAAGACAATTTGAAGAATTTGAAGAAAATCCAAAGTGTCTAACAAAAAATACATGAAGTGTAAGAATAAGCATTCTGAATCACAACTGGATTTTGCCATCAGTAGACCATTGCTGATCTCAGAGAAGGCAATTTTGGTCAAGAATTAAAGTTGACTTGCAATCATAGATTGCAGACTCCAAACAGTCTGTAGAAAATGATATGAAAAGAGTCCAATTTCCTGTTTTTTTGAGGAATTGGCAGCTAACAAAATAGTTAACTAAAGCTACATATGGCAAGGAATACAAATAGAAATTGTTGAAACCTGAGAGTCAGTACAGTGGGTAGGACCTTTCCCTTGTACACAGCCAACAAGGGTTTGGTATCTAGCACCTCATGTGGGGGTCACTTGTGCACTTCAGGAGTGATTCCTAAACACAGATCCAGGGAGTAAGTGAAAACACCACCCAGTGAACAAGGAGAGAAAGTCATAACATATGTGTTTGTGTGTGTGTTTACATAATGAAGGCATTCTATTGTGAGGCATTTCAGATAGTCTAGCAGATTGCAGAAAAGTTTTCTACAGAAAGTTGAGCTGAAGCCAATTATGGTATAGTAGATTGGGAGGTCAGAGGAGAGAAGCGGTCATTTATTTCAGAGGGGCATGCAGCATAAACTGTCCACTCAGTTGTCACTAGATGAAGCTCAAATGAATGAATTTTCTTTGGCATACAAAACCTTAAATGGCAACACTATTAATGCTACTGCTCTATGTGAGCTATAATTTAATTAAATAAACTTTGTGGGTGGGAATGGTGAGCCATTCCAGCTCTAGGAGTATTCTGGGTCTGTGTTTTGGGATCACCCCCTGCCCATATGGGAGAGAAACATACAGTGATATCTTGCATACAAGGCAGCCATCTTAGTTCTCTGAGTCTCTTCCCTGAGTTAAACTTTTTCTAATGTTTTTTAAAACTAATATGGGACAAGCATATTATTAAAGATCTTTGTTATTTTAGATGTTATGGTGGGGCCAGAAAGAGGCTCAATGGGCTGAGAACATTTTGCAAGTGGAAGCTTTAGTTTTTATCCTCTGTGCAGCCTATAGCCCATAAGCAACTCCAGGGCACAGAGCTGGAAAAAGTCCCTGAACATTGCTGTACCAGTGTGACCCCAAGACAAAGAAACAAAAATATGGCAGCACGTTGAGCCCATGTGGCTGAGCACATGTGGTGCCCTATCGGGTATACTTGGCATCCTGATATAATCTGGGAGCAGGGCAGGAATCTCGGTGGGTCTTCCACTTGTCAGGGAATGCCGAGCGCCCTGACAAAATCTGGGAGCAGGGTCTAGGGATCCTCTTCTACCCCAGGGGATAGGCAGCTGGCAGACGGAAAAGACATGAGAATCCAGCGAAGTTTCCAAAAGCTTTACTCTCACACTTGTTCTGGCATACAAATCAGCATTACGAAACCTCGGACTTAGGTTCCTAACTGGGTCCTGGCCACATGTAGGTTTAAAATCCAAGGCTAAGATGGATGCCTTCACATGTTAAGACCCAACAGGGAAGAGAATGGAGAGGAAAGCAGAAATGGAGAGGGAAAAGGTGAAAAGGCAAAAGGGGAAAAGAGGGGCCTGAGCCATAGTTCAGCAGGTAGGGCATTTGCCTTGCATGCAGCCAACCCGGTTAGATCCCCTGAGCACCACCAGTGGTAATTTCTGAGTGCAGAGGAGTAACCCCTGAGCATTGCCGGGTGTGACCCAAAAAAGAAAAATAAAGTGTGTGGGGTGGGGGGGATGTGGAAAAAAAGCAGGCTACAGCTTTTATATCTTTTCAATTTAGACTGCCCACAACAAGGGAAGCAGTTAGTGTTAGTTACCCTCAGGTAACTTCTCACAGGTCCTCACCTAGTTCTATTGAAATGTTAATGTTGCCCAGCCAAAATCTGCCTTGGAAGTGCCCCCTGCTGGGTTGAGGGGGAGGGCATGTGAGATGAACTGTATCTTAGAATACAAAGGCAAGCATCTCTGCCAATGGATATTCTACAGTCAGGTATATATTTCCTCCATGCCTTCACAAGATTCTTGTCCTAATAGTTGTTTTGTATATTACCCCTCTAGACTTATTAGAGAGCCATCCTTGCTTGCTTGGAGGCAAATAGCATTTTTCTCTGCCTTATTACTTAGAGATCCAAAGGGGCCAGGTAAATATACTGTTAAGATCTATATAGTCCCACAATGATTGTGGCAGCATGAGAGAAAATATTTATACCAGCTAACATAGAATATATGGTAAGATAAACCACCACATTTGAACTATCCTCATATCTACAAAGTGACCTGCAGGAGACAACTCCAGGCAAGATGCAGAGGCTCTGGGCACAGAGTACTGCAACAGTTCCTGAGCACGTGTCACCTGCATCTCTCATCTTGAGATGTGTACTATCTCTCTCACTTTCCCTCCTCCTTCCCTTCCTAAAACCTCTATAATAAAATGTTTCAAAAAATGTTTCAAAAAATGGCAGCACTGTTAGAACAGATATAGGCTTTATAGGCCATGCAACTCTTTAATTTTATTTCATTAAAGTAGGTATCTGGTAAAATCACCCAGTTTATTCTTCATGGTAGTTTCCAAAGATGGCCCCCACTTCTTACTTTCCCCAACAAAGCAAGCTGTTCAACCCATTCAGATCTGGAGTCAATAGATTATTACACACAGCAATAGGTAATTAAAGCACAGCATAGGGGCCAGTAAGAAAAGGTGAAACAGAACCATGGGATGCTAATGATTTGGCATTAATATCTGTGGGACAGAGAGAAATCAAGGGAAGAGTAAAGAACAATGATGAGGGGAATAGGGACAGTAATTCAAGTAAGGCTCTGGTCTTGTATGTGGCCAACCCATGTTTGATTCCGGCATCTCATATGGTATCCAAACCCACCAAGAATGATTTCTGAACCCAGAACAAGGAGTAAGTCCTGAGTACTGTTGAGTAATATCCCCAAACCAAACAAAAACAAATACAATGACAACCCCTTGGTCTTTAATTACCAATCTGGCTAACAGTGTGGGTGGGGGCCAGGAGAGGATTATAGGGGATAGAGATCAAACACAAGAACAGTAGTGAAGCCTCATGGACATTTTGGTGGGGGTGCAGTAATTTTATACAACACTACCATAGACTTGAACGTTACTATTACCATGATATATAAACCGTAATTTAAAAAAAAATTAAGGAATTGGAGCCTTCTTTCTCCTTGTCTTTCATTTTGGGCTGGAATTGTGACACGCATTGCCAGGAGTTAAGTCTCCACTCATGTCTAATTTAGGTCCAATTTTGAAAAGAAAAAAAAATTAAAAAAACTTCTTGTGCTTTGTTCCCTTGGAATTTGCAGCTCCTTAAAAATGTGGCTTTTTTCTGGGATTGAAGAAATGTACTTTACACTACTCCTCCAGTACTTCTTTTGCTATTTTAATCTTGGTAGACAGGGTGTCCCCAATACTCTGCTTTGTGGCTCCAATTCAAGGGCCACTTAATAACTACACAAGCCTTAGATTTTTCTATAAATATTGTTTTCAGATATAGTTTTTGCATGTCAGAGGTTGAATTTCAGTGTCACGAAGTTCAACAATTCTCATCACCTACATGCACATACATACTACTTGAGCCTTTTGTTTGGGAAATTGATTTGATCTAACCCACATGGTTTATACATAATTTCCAGCTAGGAACTTGTTGGGCTCAATGTCTCCTGAAAAAAAAAAAAACAAGTTTCCTTAAAAAGAAAAAAAAAGTCACTGAAGCTATTTGCAGATTTCAATTTATACATGAAAATGGAAAAAGCAGCATTTAATTTCTACATGGAAATCTGTTTCCAGCCTGAGGAGATGCATGGAACCGACCTGAACAAAGCAGGTCTGCAAGGGAGCAAGTGCAATGCAAGGCTTGTGGTGAGGAGCAGTCAGCAATTAAATCAGCTATCTATACAAAATAACACCCTCAGCTGAAGAGCAAAATATAAACTTCTCTTTGATTATTATTGTTGGCTCTGCTTTTCCCATTTATTCAGATCATTGTAATTTTACTATGAATTGACTTATTAAAAGATGGTTATTGTGTTACGTTTTTACTTCAGAAGAACTCGACAAGGCTTTTTTTCCCCACATTCACCTTTTGTTTTTCTCCCAAGCCATGTCTGGCTTATCTTCGGAATCAGGAAAGCAAATGCCATCTCTTACCAGGGAAACAACAAAAAATAGAATGATTGATATTACTTGGCACCTAGTGCGCTGAATGCCTGAAGTGGAAGTCTGTGGATCAAAGGCAGACCCAGGAAGGCTGATAATTTGTATACTGAGTTCATAACAGATAGCCATTGTTCTGAGGCAAACAGATAGGATGTGTGTGTGTACTGCAGCTTAAATACGGGAGAACACAATCTGTACAAGGATTAAACAACATCTTTTTCTTTTCCTCCATTGTGGTTTCTGAACATCACAGGGCCTCTTTCACAAAAGTAACATCTAAGCATATGCCTCAGTCATGAGTACTCAGATTTCATGTCTGCATTCGTGCAGATAAAATGGTGAACTTTGGATAATAGACTAATGCAAAATGTTTCAATGATAGGGCACGTATATGGTTTATGTCTCTAATTAATCTCCCATATGCATCTATGCACAGGTCTATATTAAAATTGAAGGGGAAATAATAGAGAATGAGGGCTTTAATTGCCAATTTCAACAAAAGTGAAATTGTATGTAGGAAATTGAAATTCTTTCAATGTATATAAGGCATTTGTATGGAAATCATTTCACTGGCATTACATAGGCAATTTATAAGAACATACAACTGCTACTAAATTGTATTATAGTCACTAATGTCACAAATAAGGAGATCATAAGCAACAGAGATGAAATGAGCATATTTGGAGGAGGAGTCCACACTTTACGTATCTCACTTAAAATTATTTTTACTCGTTTAAATAAGGTAAGAGTTGATATCAACTTTTCCTTCAGTCATTTCTTATTAATATTATAAAACATTATATTTTGTCAAGGTCAGTGAGCAGTGAGTGATCACTTCATAGTGTATTCATAGAAGGGTGCGTGTATATATGTATGTGTATATGTGTGTAAATTATTTGGTGTTTATTATAAACTTGTGAAGGTAAAGGAAGCTTGACTGAAATATTAATAACATTCAAGACCTCATTGAAAACTTCCCCTGAAGGTCAGAGGTATATTTGAAGATAAACATGTATGACAGTCTTCCAACTTGTCAAGCAGTATTAGAAGAAAAGAAAAAAAAAAACAACACTAGAACATTTATCTGTGCATACATTCTACAAATGACCGATTGTTTTCTGATGCTGTTTGAAAAAGCAAAAAATTGCCTTAAAGAGAAGGGACCACACAAAAACACATTTTTAAAAATGCCTAGTTTTCCTAAGTCAGTAATTATAACACTGCTCACAGATTATCCAATCTTTTCTATAGTAAATTTCTTTGAAATTTCATTAACATTACAAGATACATATAGAATATTCTGATATATAAGCCTTTCCCTTCAATGGTAATCTCAAGTTCATTCATAATGCTTTACCTATATTTTCAGTTATTTTCCCACCCAGTTCATTCCACAATTTGTGTTTTTTGTTGCTTTATCTGTTTTTTTTTTGAGTCACCCCTAGTTGGTGCAAAGGCTTATTCCTGACTCAGTGCTCAGAGATCACTCTGGTGATGCTATGGATGCTATGGGTACTATATGTGGTGTCAGGGATCGAAGTATGATCAAGTTGATTGTGTGCAAACCATATGCCTTAACCTCTACAGTAAAATTCTACCATTCTACAATATTTTGAAGCCACTCAGGATTATTTAAAGTGCTCCAAAGTTTCACAAACCTACTGATTCTGACCTGGAGAAGTTGTCCCTGATAATTTTCCAGAAGCACCTCGTCCATCTCCACTCTTTTGTCTTGCAATAGGTCCAGTGCTTAAAAACTCAGGCTACCACAACAATTCTTTACAGAAAGGACCCCATGCTACCTGCTTGTGAGAGGACTGTGTCTAAGCTCCTATGGGCCATTTCAATAATCTGATGGCGAGGTCCTAGCCCATTAATTTCTAAAAAATTCATTGACAGATGAATGTCTTTTCATTCTCAGAAAACATCTGGAACAATGCATTATAATTTCTCATAAATTCTTAAGACTTCTCTTTAATGCAAAATAAACATTTCTATTTGTTAACGTGAAAGTGGATTTTCCTATGCTGGTGGGTTCTTGAGAACTGTATCAAGTATTTACTTACAAAACACAAATATTGAAAGTTAGTTTATTGTACTGATGGTTCCAGGTCCCTCCCCAGATGTCCAGGCCTCTCCATTACCTGTGGGTGATGCCCACGCCCCTGTCCCTAACACTGCCCAGTCCCAATATGACTTCCCTTTCCTATCCCTGCAATCTACTTGCCCCCTGTAAACCATGTCACCGGTCCTGTCCCTGCACTCTTTATATCACTTATATTCCTGGGAGATGGCCACACGCACATGGACCAGATCCCTATGCTCCCGACCATTGCTGGATCTCCCACCTGGATTCCAACAGTCCCTGTTGCCTAGTCCCAGGGTTCCTATTCTCTGGCTACAGCCACGTGTGCATGAGTGAGAGTCCTGCATCCAGCACTTTATCTCCTGAGCGTTCTAGCCCTGTCTGTGGTTCTGCCCCTGAGATGCTAGCCTGTGCATGTGTACCGGTGTATGGAGTCCTTCCTAACCTGGAGGTACCATGGTGAGAGACAGGTGGGTCCAGGGGATGGGGGGGAGAGAGAGATAGAGTCAGAGACAGAGACAGAGAGGGACAGAGAGGGACAGAGAAGTAAAGTACCTACCACAGTGGCAGCCTGGTGGGACAGGGGCTTGGAGGAGTGAGAGTTAAGGAAACAGCAGGAGGAAGACTGGACAATGATGCGGGAATGTACTCGTGCTTGATGGGTGTTGGAACGTTGATGACTGAAACCTGGTCATGAACAAGTTGTAGTTGTGTCTCTCATGATGATTCAATTAAAAACAAAATAAAAATGAGAAAAATTCTAACCATATTTGTATTAAATTATTGTTGTTTTAACACATATGTTAGAAATGCTTAGGCAGACCTTCATTTACATATTTTTTGCCATGCTATTTGAATGAATTTTAACGTTTAAACCTTTCAATTACTTTCTTTGTTCTTTTACAGGGAAAAAAAGAATTATTAGGATACAAAACTGAGACTTGGAATGGTGTCTAGACTTATAAAAACATAGGAAAGTTTGCTTGCTCTAAATGTTTAGACTAGGAAAGGAATTGTGAAGGGGAAATCATGATCAATGTTATAAAATAATTGAAGTTCTTTGTGTAAAGATATAACATATTGTATAATAAATACCTACGTTAAGGAGTAGATAGAAATAACAGTAAAGTTTGGGTGATCACCAGGGTGAGAATGATTTCTAGAAAATTCCTATAAACACAGGTCTTACTGTTCTATGAAGTACTAAAAAATAATATAAAGTAGATTATACAGCTTCATTTGTAGAAATTTGAATTTATTTGCAATAAAATATAACATTATTTTGGCACTTAAGAGTGCCCGAAAATCGATGACTGGATAAAAAGCTTTGGTACATCTACACAATGGAATACTATGCAGCTGTTAGGAAAAAATGAAGTTATAAAATTTGCCTACAAATGGATGGACATGGAGAAGATTATGTTGAGCGAAATTAGCCAGAAGGAGAGAGACAGATACAGAATGACTGCATTTATCTGCTTTACATAAATATATAGGTACATATTATGATACCAATATCCAAGATCAAGTGAAACATATATCAGGAGGTCCTGTCAAAGGTGGAAATTATCACAAATGTGTGGGATTCATAGGCTAGGTAAGACAGAAATGGAACAGTGTGCTGACAATTGTTGAGGGTACTAATGCCAACCTAGAACTGAGCATTAAATAGAGGCAAAAAGATACACATGACAACCCTTTAATGTATGTTCTGTAATTCATAGTCTGAGGGGGAAGGAAAAGAGAAAGAGAGAGAAATGGAAAGAAATCAAGAACCTGCCATGGAGCAGGGCTGGGGGGAGGGAACCGGGGACGTTGGTGGTGGGAGATGGGCACTGGTGGCGGGATGGGTGCTGCAACACTGTTTGACCAAAACCCAAATATGAACTTTTTAATTGTATATCTTTGTAATTTTAAAAATAAAAAAAAATTTAAAAAAAAGCAAAAAAAAAAAAAAGAAGTAAATTATTTCCTCTGTAAGGCATAAAAATACTTTTGTATAATAAAACCTAAAATATTCCATTCACTTGATCAATTGAATCCCGTTATTCTCGAGCGGGCGCTAGTAACATTTCCATTGGACCCTATCACGTGCCAATGTAGCCCAATGGCATCTGGTTGATTCAGGAATATGAAGAGCCTCAAACCGTTCCTTCAGGGTCTTGACGAACAAGTCTGACGATCTTGTAGGTGGGCGGCCACGTGATCTTTTGACATCCCGTGGGATCCAGTCGGTAATGGCTCTAGTCCAGCGGTTGTCTCCAAACCGCATTACATGTCCAGCCCATCTGATTTTCGATGCCTTGGCAAACGAGACAGCGTCCCTGACTCTGGAATAGCGATGGAGGTCAGAACTCCGGATTCCTTCACTCACTTGAGTGAGACGTGATATTCCAAGCATAGCTCTTTCGATGCCTCTCTGGGAGACCCGAATAGCATTCTCATCCTGCTTTCGTAGGGCCCAGGTCTCTGAGGCATCTGTTAATGCAGGGAGAACGGTGGAGTCGAAGAGATGTGCCCGGAGCCGGAGGTTCTTTGTCCTTTTAGCTATTTCCTCAATGCCTTTGAAGGCATTCCATGCCGCTCTCTTCCTCCTGCGCAGCTCAGATTTTAGGTCGTTCATCATGTTGATTTCTCGACCTAGGTACACATGACTGCTGCATTCAGAGATGTTGTTCCATTGAGAGTGCAAATCAAGGCTGATTGTCTTAATTTTAATTTTCCCATTCTTATTGAACTACCCTGCTTTATAATACTTTCAATGATAGCACTATGCCTAGACAGATTGACTGTATTAAAACATATGCCAAAATACTAAAATCACTGTTATGAACAGAAATAGAATGTATTGTGATTTATTGCTACGATGGCTAATTGACATAAGCATAAAGACTAAAATTTTAAAGCAGAATTTGTTTTGTTTTCCCCCTAAGAGATCACATATCATTCTGAACTTTACTTCTGCCTTCTTGGCAACTTTCAGCATTAAATTCCATCAATAGGCGTAGCCTACATAACATAAAATTCAGATGGCAGCATGAGGAATTTTCTATTTGCTTTGGCAAATTTCTCATCTCTTTTAAGACTTGGGTAACGGATGAAAATCAATAAAATTATAATTGGTTACAAAAGATTTCACTCCCCACTTAGTCAAGGTTTGGTATTTAACCTCCTAGGGGCAAAAATTCCAAAGATTTATGCCTCTTGGATTGGGTCAGTTTAGTTTTTGGGGAAATGAAAGTTCCTAGGGAAATTCAAATCTTCTTGGGGCAGTTTTTGGTTCATCTCATTAAAACCCTTGTACATTTTGGTTTCAGTGACTTCGTAAACCCTTATGTTTGGTTATTTTCTAGCCATCAGTTCTAAAAAGGAAAGGATTCCCATGTGTACATGCCATTATATTTGGGGATTCTCTAAGGCGTGATTATAGTTAAATCTCTTTTAATCCAGCTCAATAAAGCCTATAAAAATGCAACTGGGAGTGATATTATGTAGATAAATCCAGAGTCTGTTTTGATTTTTATTCAAACTTCCTGTTTAACTATTATTGCAAGGAAATTGCCAGACACCAACACCCATCGCCTCCTCCAGATGCCACCCTCTGTCCTTGCCTGAGATTTAAAAAAATGGGTTTTTTACTGATGAAGTTTGACCTGCCCATTCATACTTTGATAATTTGAGAATATGCATCCAGAGAATTTAAAATAATTCTCATAACCAGTCAATCTAATTCAGAAAGATTTCTGTGCTACAGTGACATGTATAAAAACTACCCAATTTTAAGAACAAAACCTTTATCCTCTTAGAGGAGATGAGTAATGAAAAGTCATGACTTGATGTATTCAGGGACTTTTCTTTGTGTGAAGAAAGAAAGGAAATTTTCCATTAGCACCAGGAGCAATATTGAGAAAATCAAATCGATATAAAAAGATGACATAGTGTCTCTCTGAATCAGTTTGAAGTAAAATCTTCATATTCTTAAACTGAAACATTGGTTTTCATGAAAAATTTCTGTAAAATATTCAGAGCATAGGCAGTGTGGCTTTGGAAAACAATTGAAAAAGAACAACTGGAAACTGGAAATACGGACCTTATTTATAGCTCGATAGCCCTTCACTATATCCTGAGGGTTTGAGACTCTTCAATTCTTAGCATGCCTGAATTTAAAAGCTAAAACTTATACTTAATGACTTGAAAGATAGGCTTGCTCATAGTTTGGTTTGTTGTCTATTTTTCATATATGTATATATATATATATACACACACACACACACACACATATATGTATGTCTGTGTGTTGTGTGTGTGTCTGTGTGTGTCTGTGTGAGTGTGTCTGTGTGTGTAATAGCTGGAACACTAGGTCACTGGATCTAGTGTGCCGGGAGCTCCGGTGGGTGCCCCAAGGCAGCATCTGGCCAGCCTTAAGGCAAAAAAACCACCATAAAATAATAGGGTTCTCACCTCCAGCTTTGTTCCTGCTGCTTTTGGTTTTGGGGACAACACCTGGCTATGCTCATGGGCTACTCCTGTCTCATAAACACATTGGGGTTCAAATCTGGAGCCCCCCAATAAAAACACATGCTCAGCTCTTTCTGCTACCCAGCCCTGGTTTTTTGTTTGTTTGTTTGTTTGTTTGTTTGTTTGTTTGTTTGTTTGTTTGTGTTTTGACTTTAGGGATTTGGAAACACCCAGTGGTGCTCAGCGCTGTTTTTTAAAAAATTTTTTTTCTTTTGGGTCATGCCTCGGGTGATGTTCAAGTGTTACTCCTGGCTCTGCCCTCAGGAATTGTTCCTGGTGATGCTCTGGGGATCATACGGGATGCTGGAGATGAACCCCGGTTGACTGCATGTCCCTCATAGCAGTACTGTCGCTCTGGCCTTGTGCTCTGCTTCGAAGTTGCTCCTAGTGGGGCTCGGGAGGGCATATCTGGCGCTTGAGGCAAGCGCCTTTGCCATTGCGGCCCTTGTTTGCTGTTTTTCACCATGGAGTCACACACTGAGCCCTGCTTGGAGTCACCCTCAGACTGTGGTGCTCGTCACTAGCTGTGTGTGATGGAGCTGGGGGGGTCACTGCCATGCCGCCACCCTGCTTGCCAGCACTGTGCTTCCCTGCCCTGGGCCCAGAGCTGTCCATCACAGAACCATGGCGCACACTCATCATGGCCTGCCCGGAACCACGTGCAGGCCTCCTCTGCCAGCCAGGTAGTAGTCAGCCCACTCTATTATCATAGGGTAATTTCCATTTCACTTATCTCTATTTAGATGGATAGAAAGATGTTTCTGATTATCTCTAAAAGTCACAAATGGGATATAAAAAGAGAGAAGAAGAAAAGACACTCCATTTCTAGTCTTGGTGGACAGTAGCCGCAATACCATACCTCAAAAGCTTTGGGATGGCTATCAAATCTAGAGTGACAATCTTAAGGACAAGTATCTTCTGCAGAGACCTAACTTTACTTCAGCTTTGTAGGTTTTACTAGTTGTCAATTGAGTTGCCATTCCTTCTACCCTCACCATAAGCAACTTCTTGCAACTGGCCTTATTTTAAATCCAAGGACATAGGATTGTGTAAATATGTTGTAGCCATGAATTTCTTAAATTAGCTGTGAGTAGTTTTAGATCATCAATGATACGTGAGATTTGACAGTGGCTGGTTTGGAACAGAGAAGCACATATTTCTTGTTCTAATTCCAATCTCTAGTTCTAGAAAATGGACAGGTGCTTTCAGAAGACTTATATTTACCTTAACAAAAAGCACAGGGAGGTACCTTATTGACTCTGAGTATTCCAATATGCATTTGACTCTTGAAAATATAGCAGCTGTCTTGGGACCATGAAAGGAGTCAGCCCAAAGGCAAAGCAAACATGCTGAATTTGGCAATAGAAAAGCAAAGGATCAGACCCTTAGTAATTTCTCTATGCCATTGACTGCCATGCTGTGAGTAATCAAGCACCTACCTACTATCATTGACAAAGTCTTAGGAGAGTAATAGCCATTTATAGTCTTTGATGGTGAAAGTGATGAATACCCCTAAAGCAGATAAAGCAAACAAGTTATTTTGTTGTTGTTCTTCTTCTTTGTTTTGTTATGTTTTGTATTAGGGTCATAATAGAGTATATGATAATAGAGTATATAGTCAGTAAAAAGTAACTTATCAGAACTTAGTACTATACTAAGTTGCTCCTCACATGGGGAGTTTCTTTTTCTCCTCTTCTATTTTCTAAAATAATGATGATGATGATTAAGATGATGATGATGATGATGATAATACTAATATTAATAATGATAATTTTACCACCTCTCTAGAATAAAGAACATTAGCAGACATTTTCTTGGAGAGCCAGAAATGCTCCTCACTTTAGGGATTGATTATTGTTCTTCAAATTTCAGAGAGAAAAGTCACACAATGTAAACTAAAAATCTAGGCTATAAAGAGACAAAAGTTAGTCAAATTATTACCTTTGCTTTTTGTGCCTGATGCAGCATTCAAGAAACTGAAATATCCCCTACACACTCTTTTTGTCTTCCTATTATTCTATAGGAGCACCTAAAAGTCTATGTTAGCAAGAGAATAAAATATCTCTATACTCCTTGGGGGCCAGGGGTGCACCTGGTAGTGTTTAGGGCTTATTCCTCAATCCATGATCAGGGATCATCCCTGCAGTATTCAAGAGAACTTCTGAGTTTCTCCAAATTGTACCCAGATCAGCTTTGTGCAAGCCAGGCCCCCCTCCCTGCTGCACTTTCTCACCATGGCCCTCTTTATATTTTCTGTAACCACTTCTGAGGCAGCAATTGAAGGGTAATGATGGTGCCTTCCTAGACCTTCCCGAGGTCTATTTCCATTACTCTTTACCCAAGGGAAAATACCATTAGATTTCAAACAAAGCAACACGTCCCTACCTAAAAAAGATGAGAGTGCATATATCAAGCAAGCAGGTTTTCCAAACAAAGACGCCTCAAGCAGGCCTGTTTCTTCCTTCCACTTAAACAAAGCAGGTGTTTGAAAGGATACAGTGACTGTCAGCTAACCTGATGAAGAGAAAGGACTGTAGTCTGTGTACATTGTGTCCTACAACAAAAAAATAAACTACTAATTAATCACTAATTAATCAATCTCCTATTGTTAAATTGACTATTGGATCTAAAGCAACATAAAGATGTTATGCAATCCTTATAAAAATCCCATGTAATTTTCACAGACATAAGACATAAAATCCTTCATTTTATGAAAGATTGACCAAAGATCTTGAACAATTACTGCAATCATGAGGGAAGAAAAACAAACTTGAATTATGACACTTCTTGACTTCCACCTGGGCTACAATCATCTGGGAATTGGAACTGTGTGGTACTAGAACAAAAACAGACACAGCGATTAGAAACAGAGCTAATAATATAAGTTGTATATGTACAACTGATTTATATTCAAGTAGTTAATATACAAAAGAAGCAGGAGATCTTTTCAATAAATGATGCAGGCAAAACTGAACAAATAATGTTCAAAAGAATACAAGATGACCCCTGTTTTATACTATACACCCAAAAAATGAGCAGAGAGAAAGGAATAGCCCCTGAACACTTCTGGTGTGATTTGAACTACCCTTGAAATAAAGGGACAAAAACCAAAATGAAATTTTCATTTAGAAGTTTTAATAACTCTAGTTTCAACCTCAGCCAACCATTATAGACTTTCTCAGCTAACACCCATGAGGATGTCTGTGCAAGAACTTCCCCTACTCTTTATGACCAGAAAAGCCCTCCATTTTGTGCAAAATTTCTCCTTGCTACAGAGAGCCCTTTCTGATTTGTGAATCACTTCATACATCCCATTAGAACTCTAAATTTGTAAAGTTTGTTTCTTAACAGCAGTAAGCTCTTCAAAATCAGCCTTAGGTTCTCTGTAAATGCTATATCCACTAGCAAGGAAAAGAAAAGTAAAAACACATCCATGGAACCGTAACGAATAGGAAAAGTTGTTTTGGGGTGTTCCAGAGATTGAGTCTGTGATCAAATGACACCGGGTGTGCTCAGAGCCAATATGGGTACTGGGATTTAAATTAGGCTGCACTGCCATAGCCATCTGCAAAGTAAAGGTCTTACTTACTGCACTCTCTTCACCAATAAAGCTTATTATGCACCCCCAAAGAAATCACCTTAATGAAAGGCAAGCTTCTAAACAGCAGAATATATTTGCGAATCATATATCTGTGAAGGGATTTAAATTACAAATTTCATATAAAATTCATATAAGAATAATATTGTAAGTCATGGTGCCTTAATAAAATAAAATTTTATAGATAAATAACTGAAACAGGAGGGGAGAGAAAGCACAAGGGTTAAATTGCTTGCCTTAGCCACAGGGTGTAAGAGAAGGAAGAGAGAAGAGAGAGAGAGAGAGAGAGAGAGAGAGAGAGAAGAGATAAAGAACTCCCCATGGAGGCAGGCTGGGGGAGAGGGGAGGCCGTGGGGACATTGGTGGTGGAAAATGGGCACTGGTGGAGGGATTGGTGTTGAAGCAATGTATGACCGAAACCCAGACATGAACATCTATGTAATTGTATATCTCACGGTGGTATAATAAAATATTATTTAAAAAAAAAAGAAAAAAAATACTTGCCTTGCATGCCATTGATCCTAGTTAAATTGTTCTCACTACATAGGTTCCCTGAAGCACCAATAGGAGTGATTCCAAAACAATTGGTCAGGAATATGACCTTTGCACTGCATGTGTTTCCCCAAAATTATAATTAATAACTCATACAACTCAAAAACGCATGACTCAATTAAAATGTGGGTATTATCTCTAAAGATATCAAAGAGAGCATACAGATGGCTAACAGACATGTAAAAAGTGTTTACTGTCCCTTATTATCACTTGATCACTTGATTACTTGACATTATTCATTGATTTGCTTGAGTAGGTGCCAGTAACATTTCCATTTGTCCCTGTCATGTGCCAGTGTAGCCCAATGGTATCAGCTCTAGGAATATGAAGAGCCTCAAACAGTTCATTTAGGATCTTGATGAAGAAGTCTGACCATCTAGTAGGTAGGCAGCCATGTGATCTTTTGATGTCCTGTGGGATCCAGTTGGTAATGGCTCTAGTCCAGCAGTCATCTCCAAGTCGCTTTACATGTCCAGCCCATCTGATTTTTGACACCTTGGCAAAGAGACAGCAGCCCTGACTCTGGATCGTTGAAGGAGGTCGGAACTCCAGACTCCTTCTCTCACTTGAGTGAGGAGTGATATTCCAAGCATAGCTCTTTCGATTCCTCTCTGGGAGACCCGAATAGCATTCTCATCCTGCTTTCATAGGGCCCAGGTCTCTGAGGTATATGTTAATGCAGGCAGAATGGTGGAGTCAAAGAGATGTGCCCGGAGATGGAGTTCTTTGTCCTTTTAGCTATTTCTTCCATCCTCTTGAAGGCATTCTACACCTCTCTCTGCCTCCTACACAGTTCAGATGCTAGGTCACTCATCATGTTGAGTTCTCGACCTAGGTACACATAACTGCTGCATTCGGAGATGCTTGTTCCATTGATAGTGAATGGAACATCTGGAGCGAGTTCATTTTTCATGACCATTGTTTTGTTGAGATTCAGCTGTAGACCTACCTTTCCACTCTCACTGTCGAAGTCAACCAGCATTTGTGCTGCTTGGCTGATGTTTGGTGTTATTAGAACGATGTCATCAGTGAAGTGGAGGTGGTGTAGTTGCCCACCATCTATCTTTACTCCCATTCCTTCCATTTTAATTGTCGCATGACGTTCTCAAGGGTGGTGCTGAAGAGTTTCAGTAAAATGGTAACACCTTGCTGAACCCCTCTTTTTACATCAATGATCACTTCCTTGTAGAATGGTGATAACCTGGTGGTGAATCCATAATACAGCTCATGAAGGATCTTGATGTATTGAGTTTAACGCCCTGTTCAAATGCCCTGTTCAGAGCACTGGCTTGGCTCTTCACATGCTACCTGTCTGAATGCAAGGTTCCCTCCCAATGGAAAACCAGCAGGACAATTCTATTGTCAAGAAGGGAGACATCCACAACATTTTCAACTATTGCCTGATCTGCCCTTTGTCCCTCATCTACAAGCTAAACTCTCAAGTCATCTTGAACAGGATTGGCAGAACATTAGATGAAGGACAACCATAAGACAATTTGGGTTGCGAAAAGGATTCAGCACAATAGACCATATCCATACAAAAACCAATTTCATTAAGGTGTAGGGAATTCAAGATACCGCCCTGTCTAAAGTTCATTGATTTAAAAAAAAAAGCCTTTGATTCTGTTGAGACTGAAGCGGTCATCCCTTATTATCAGAGAGTGACAAATGAAAACCACAATAAGGAATGATTCAAATCAGTTAAAATGGTTGTTATAAAAATAATATGCTAGAGATATTGGTGAGGATGTGGGGGAAAAGAAACTCTACAAGCTGTTGGTTAGCAACTAAATTGGCACAACCACTCTGTAACACATTAGATTTCTCAAAAATTTAAGAACAACAATACCATAGGATTCAGCTATTTCACTTGTAGGAGTTTGGGCAGAATACAAAAACAGTTATTTAAAATGATGCACATACTTTCCTTTTTGTGACAGGATTAACCATAATAATCACTATCACTATCTTCCCGTTAATCATCTATTTGCTAGAGAGGGCACCAGTAATATCTCCATATGTCCTGTCTCATGCTAGTAGAACCCAAAGGCATACGCTTGCTCCAGGAACATAAAGAGCCTCAAACAATTATATTAGGTCACGGGAATGACCTAATATAATGTTACTGGTATTTGGCATATCAAATGCTACACGAGCAGCTTTCCAGGCTTGCCGTGCAGGTGGCATACTGTTGTAGTCACCTCTAAATAAAGCATTTATTGATGAAACGCGCCGGGCTGTGATAGTCTGGTCTGCTGGGTGGAGTTGTGACGAGAGGGAAGTACGGATGTGGAAAATGGTGGGCCCCATGAAGTAGGGGAGGGTGGTCTGGCTTGTTGTGAGGTGCTGGGGTGGCAGGCCAGGGCTAGAACCCGGCATGCCTCCCAGGCACCTCATGAGCAGCTGAGCACAGGGAGAGCAAGTCGCAGCTCTGCCCCATGTCTGAGAGTCTCTGGTTCAGCATACCTGGGCCGGATTGAAAAAAAAAAATACTGCTGCAGGGTGGCTGTCGATGATCCGGGCTGTGATAGTCTGGTCTAATAGCAGTCATTTTGTTATCACAATCTAAGAATTTGTTTTCTTTTGTTTGATTGATTTCTTTATTTTCCAAATATGAATGTGACATTATACGGTGATTCTTTCTCTCCCTAAGAGTTTCACTTGCAATCTCCTTCAATTTCATCTATGTTGTGTCAAATGGCAAGGTACAGAAATCACTTAAGATATGGCTTCTAAAAAGGCATATGAGAAAATGCTCATCATCACTAATCATCAGAGAGATGCAAATCAAAACAACAATGAGATATCACCTCACACCACAGAGAATGGCCCATATCCAAAAGGGTAAAAGCAACAAGTGCTGGCGTGGATGTGGGAAAAGGGGACTCTCATACACTGTTGGTGGGAATGTCGACTTGTACAACCTTTCTGGAAAACAATATGGACATTCCTCCAAAGACTAGAAATTGAGCTCCCCTTTGACTCAGCCATACCGCTCTTGGGAATATACCCTGGAAAGCCAAAACACACAGCGGAAACACAATCCGCACTTTTATTTTCATAGCAGCACTATTCACAATAGCCAGAACCTGGAAACAACCAGTATGCCCGAGAACTGATGACTGGATAAAGAAACTGTGGTACATCTACACAATGGAATACTATGCAGCTGTCAGAAAAAATGAAGTTATGAAATTTTGCTATAAATGGATGGATATGGAAAGAATCATGTTGAGTGAAATTAGTCAGAAGGAAAGAGAGAGACATAGAATGACTGCATTTATTTGCATGACATAAATATACTAGGTGATATTACCGAAAGTGGAAATTACCACAAGCGTGTGGGAGTCAGGAGGTTAGTTTAGATAGAGAAGGGAACATGTGTGAATAAATGTCTAAAGTTCTGATGCTAATGTAGAACTGAGCATTAAATACAGACAAAAAATGCAAATGATGGCTTCTAAATGTAGTAGTGCAACCCACAATGTGTGGGAGAAGGAAGAGAGAGAGGCAGAGGAGAGGAGATAAAGAACCTGCCATTTAGGCAGGATGTGGGAGGGGGAGGGAATTGGGGACATGGGTGGTGGCTGGGGGGCACTGGTGGAGGCGGGGTGCTGGAACACTGTGTGACCGAAACCCCCAAGCGTGAACAGCATAGTAATTGTATATCTCACGGTGGTATAATAAAATGTTAAAAAAAAACTGAAAAAGGGGTTGAAATAAAAGCAACTATCGAAAAAAAAAGATATGGCTTCTATACACAAAGAATTTCAAGAGAAGATATCTTAGGTCAGGGAGGTGAGTTAAAGGTTTATAGCACCTGCTTTACAGGAGGGAGCCTCAGGTTCCATCCCAAGCACCACATGATCCCCAAACACTGAGCCATCCCCAAGTACTGAGTTGCACGTCCACTGTGTGTAGAGGCTCCTGAGCACAGAGAAGAGTATCCCCTGAGAACTGCAGCTGTGTACCCTCCACCACAAAAAAAAGATGAATTCTTGCCATTTGACACAACATAGATGGAATTGAAGGAGATTGCAAGTGAAACTCTTAGGGAGAGAAAGAATCACCATATAATGTCACATTCATATTTGGAAAATAAAGAAATCAATCAAACACAAGAAAACAAATTCTTAGATTGTGATAACAAAATGACTGCTATTAGAAGGATAGAAGGATGGGAGGACTGGTAAAATGGATAAAAACGATTCATTGTGTGACTTGAGGTGGTGATCATAATGAAACATACACATGCAAAGACATATAGCTTTAAATTGGAAACTGAAAAGATAAAAAAATAAAACATTGCAGGTGCGGTAAGTAACTCACTAATTCTTTTGGAGGTATTTGTGCTGACTCATTAATTATGTCTCAGGTCACCTACAACATTGGTGCGGGTTATAATATATTTAGTATATATAAATTATAATATATTTATAATAATTATATATTTTATATATTCTATAAATTTTATATATTTATATATTTTATTTATATATTTAATTTTATTATTATAATATATTTATTATATAATATATATAAGATGTAAAATGGCTCTCAACCTGCATCCCAAGTGATGCATTTGAGTTAGGTGAATTGGGGATTAAGGAACATACCCTTAAGAAAAGAGTATTACCGCTGTCTTATTGCTTTACCCAATGGTCACCTGAGGAAATGTCTGGGAAGGTTGGGAAATTTGTTATAAGTTTTTTTTGGCATATGGTATTGATGCCTTATACTGTACCTGAGTCCACTGGGTCTATATGGCTTTGGGACAGTTTGCTAATAATTAACTTTTCAGGATCCATCTCAGGCTAGAGGGAGGAATTCTCTTTGCTCTTTAAAGAAAAGGAAAATCAGTCCTAACTCTGCCTAGGTTTTCCAAGATAATTTTCTTCCCTTGATGAAAAGAATTTTGAGAGAAGACAAAGAAGAATCAAAATGGTTTCATTTAGTAAAGTAAGAGAGAGGAGGTGAGGGAGATTAGTGTGTTCAAGAGTGAAATGGGCTTCTCCAGAGGGGAGAGTTGTGTATAGATCTCATGTCTCTACAAGGGACAGCATGCACTCTGCTTCCTGTAGAGAAGTGGTTTTATAGTCCGACTTTTGTCAGCTGCTTCTAGGTATTTCTATGTAGCCTGGGTTCTCTATGTAAGTGTTTAGATGTTGTTCTCTCTAGGTGTTTTCAATGTAAAGTCCCTTGGACACCATTCCATATACTTACCATGAACTTTTATTTCTCCTGAAGCATGTTCTTTTCTTGGGGGTTGTAGAGAAGGTTCTACCTTTATCTAGATGGTACCTGAGTTTCTCCGGTTGGGTGGAAACTTCACTTTCTGCATCTCAGACGAGCTCAGTTCTTGCATCTCAGAGGGCTGTAGTCTCCATGCCTGTGTGCTACTTGGAGGATGGTGATATGTTTGGCAACTTCTTGGTTTTGTCACTCCTGGAAAAACTCTTTACCACCTTCTTCCTGTCTACCTGTGTGCCCAACACACACACACACACACACACACACACACACACACCTCTCTCTCTCTCTCTCTCTCTCTCTCTCTCGTTTATGAGAATAAGATGTTGACTCCTGAACTGATAAAAGGGGTGGGATGATTAAATCAGGTAAAACTTGGGAATGGTTTTATGGTGGATAGACTAGACTTTTGGTGGGGGTATAATATAGAAATATACAGATGTAAAATTATAATGCTCTACATGTTAATCCTATATAAAGTTAGAAATCAAAGTTACTTCAGTAAAAATACATACATATATACAGATAGAAGGAAAAATCAGTAGGCTTCTCAGAACTGCCCTGATATTATGACAGTGATTCTGGAATGAGATATAAAAGTCAGTGAGGTGAGGAATCTGAGGAAATACAAATGGCTTTTCTTTGCAGCAAGGGGTCAGGGAATCTGAAATATCATCAAATCAACCTTCCAACAGTCCACAATGTGGATTATTATTTTCAAAGAAACAAAATTTAATAGTTAGCATTATGGAAACAATTTTATCCCTTTTTTGATTATTCAGGATGTTCTTTAAACCTTTAAATTCTGGTTAAATCCTTGGCATCTTGTATTTCTCTAGAAACTGATGATGAATATTTGAAAGATTGGGGATTCTTCCATCTTAGATAACACCTCAAAGACATATTAACAACTGATTTAGTTTGATCTTCCCTTACCGTTCTAATCCCTAAAAACTAATCAATGAAAATAACTAAATATCTGACTATACAGTTTATAGCATATTCCTGGCACTGATGTTATAATAATTTAAATTTAATAAATTTAGTAAAATTTCATATTCTCTCCTAAAAGTGCTGACTAAGAGAGTGGAATTTTTTGGGAAATCTCACATCTTGAATGTGGTACAAGAAAAGAATTTAGAGTTGATATGTGTATAGTTCAATGGAAAGTAATTTAGAAGCCACAGATATGAAAAGTACAGTCTGTGTATGATTTCTCCAGTGCATGTTACATAGTTACACGTTACCTAGTTACAGAGGCAAAATGGGGAATGACAAATGTCCAATTAGATATGTTTATGCAAATGTCAATTTTGATAAGTTCAGCTCTGATTTGCGGCAAGTTGTTACACTGTGATTGGTTGAATTTTAATCCTTGGGAGTTTTTGATTTGTTGACTGTTTTCATATAGGCTACAAATGACAAGTGACTGCGGACCATGACAGGCTCATCTGGGCTTTTTTGAACATGTCAGCTGTACCTAGGTATGATTGAAACTTGACTCAATTGTTTTTTTCAGTCTAGTTCTTAACCATACTATCTAGTTTCATTTTCACTTTAGAACATTTTTTAAGGAAACATGGAAAATTATTTCCTGTACTTATTATGCAGCTAATTAGCCTTATAGATATGTATGAACAACCAAGACTAAACAAGTGCAAAATAAATGTAATGGTTTACCAAAGACAAATATAAGATTCATCTGTTTCTATGATGCTTGTCTCCATAGTCTTGGGCTGATAGGACACAGGCATGAATCAGCTGGTCTTTTGCCTCTAATTTATATCAGTGGTGTTATTTAAGCTTTAATACAGCTTAAATCAGACATTTTGTTTGAACCTTTCATTTATAAACAATTGTTTCCTCATGCTGTTCTCCTGGGTAACAGAGAAATTAATTTATCCATAGCACGATTATATCTAAAACACCAAATGGCTTTCATTTCTTCTTCTGCCTATGTATGTGTAGAAAACCAATCTTTAGACAGCCTTAGCAATCTATGACAGTGATTGAAGACAGCATCAGTAGTGCTAGAAATACCACTCCCTTTAGACAATAGAATCCTTTAAAGCATTTTTATTTTGCCACTGATGACTATTTTTTCTTACAATTAAATCCAAAGCTCATCATTCACTTTTACTAGTACATATGCTTTTGAGCTATTGTTAGTCATATGTGTGAAAGTAAACATTAAATGATGAAAATTCAATGAGATGACACATTAACATCAAGAAACTTCAGCAGAATGAATTTTAAAAAGCAGTAAAAAAATACTATCCAATAGAAAATGGATCAACTGACTTGATTTAAAACTAAAACCAAGATCCTCCTCGATGTATCCTTTCTTGATGATTGCAGCTCTGAAATGCATTACTTTTGGAAAAGCTTTTAAATATGAGGTGTCCCTACCCCTTGAGGTGTTGCAGGTGTGGCTGTGGGCCCGGATGCATCAGCAGGTGGCAGACAGGAGACAGGCTTGTTTACATCCAGGGCTCTGCCGCGTGGGCCCTGGATGGTTCATGGTTTGATGTATAAAAATACTGGACCCACTGGGCCCATAGGATAAACCCAGAGCCACGGTATAGTCTGGCAAGCTGCCCATGGTGTATTTGATATGCCAAAAACAGTAGCAATAATGTACTTCATTCCCAACGAATGGAGATGTTACTGGGCCCGCTAGAGCAAATCGATGAACAACAAGAAGACAAGTAATACAAGTGATACAAGTGAAACTTTACAAAAAAGAGCAAGTGAGAAAAGCAGGCATATTTTAAGAGCTCTATATACTATCTCAGTTAACCTTGATATAGACTTTCTAAGACAGGAAATAAATACCATTTTATGGCAGCAAGAAACTGAGCCTCAGAGAGGTTAAGAAACTTGTTGAAAATTACATGGCATATACACTGTGGTACTTAAACATGAACTGAAGTTACCTGGCTCTAAATTGTTTGTGTGTATGTGTGTGTGTGTGTGTGTGTGTTTTACACCATGCTATCTTCAATGTATGAAAATCATAATACAATTGATAGTATGGAAACAAGGCAAAATAAAACTGATGTCAGTAAATGAAGGTATTAACAGAGGGGTTCCCTTTACAGATTTTTAATAATCCTTACCTCTCTCTGCATTACTGATTTTTAATATTTCACCCATATTTTCAACATGGGCTCTCTACAGCTTTATTTTGCTTCTCAGAAACTCTGAGATGATTTATTCTTCTACAATCTTTATCTCAGAATAAATTGATCTTTCAAACTACTTTAAAGACATGAATCGGTAAAATATGTCAAAGCTTGTCACAAGGAAAATAAATTTGGAGAACATTAGTTCTATTCTTAGAGAACTTTAAGATTTATAAAAATGGTCTAATTTATTATAATCAGAAGAAAGCATCTTAATAGGGCAGAGGTTCAGCTGAAAGTTATTCAGCTGAGTGACATGGAATGTATCGTTGTCAAAATTTAAAGTTTGTCCCTGACAAACTTTGGGAAACAAAGGCTGTACTATCAACATTAATATTGAAAAAATAACTACAAACTGGAACTCTGCTGAGCTAGCTGGGATCGCCAAAGCTTATATGCAAGAATTTAGAATATGCCGTCTGACTCTATGCTTATACCATTTAGGATCGGGTAGAAAGGAGTAACTCTGAATTAATGTTTTGAAGATTGAGAACCCTCCTAGAAATTCCCAGCCATCTGGGCCATTGAATCAATGCTAGGGTCCAATGATGCAGTGCTATTTGGGTCCTGGGCCACTGATAGTATTTTTGAGACCTCCAGGACTGCCCTCTTGGGTACTGTGTGGTGGCAAAATTAACCAATGTCAGCTTCTTGCAATTGGTGTGCTTTAACTCCTATACTATCTCTACTATCCCTCTAGCATTTTTGAGGAGCCAATTAATGATACCTCTAGAATTTTTGAGGAGCTAATTAATGATGTGTATAAGAAATAAATTTGAAAAATACCCCCAAATGTATTCTTGTTACATTTTTTCCAGGATATATAAAGACATACCATTAACCTGTAGAAAGTAAAACTACATAGAGAAAGGATAAGGCATAAAGTAAATATTTTCTTCAAGAAGTGTAGGAAGAAGTTAAGAATGTGACTATAAACTGTTATTTAAGCAAATAAAAGGTCAAAAATCAAATGCATGAATAAACTCATGCATTCTTTCTATTCTTGAAATGTATATAACATACATACAAGAACGTATATATACTGCCAGTTATTTTTGGAGGTTTTTTTTTTAATCTGTTCTTGTTTTAACTGTATTCCTCTGTGTGTTTTGTGTAATGGCCTTCTATTGGCTTGCTGCAATCCTTCAGAGATAAGCTACTTTAAGTGTGTTCTGTGGATCACCAGCATCCAGACCTCCTGGGGATTTGGTAGACACACACAATCACCAGCCCTACCCTCTACTACTACTTGGAACCTGCACTTTAACAAGATCCCTGGTGATTCTTTGCACATAAAAGTTGAACAAGCACTGGCCTACAAAACAAGGCTGCTCTCCTTTACCAATGATAAATAGCATTTTTTACATCTCTGAACTAAAGTAATGAAGAAAAAATCAAAGTCCGTCATCTCTCAGTGGTGGAGGGGTCTGCAGGTGGCAGAAAGACCATCTGGGTGGGGAGAAGGAAACAATGCTCTTTCTTGCCAACTTTTCCACCACCCTCCTTTAACCTCCAATCTCACACCCATTGCAATCAACTCACTGCTGTATGCTGTGTTCTATGTTGAATAATGAATCCATGATTTTTGTGCCCAGGGAAGCATGTAAAAGAAGCCAAAAAAAGCCTGAATCTCGAAACAGGAGCCTACAAGTCACTAAAAGATAGTAATGGTAAAAGACTGTGTCCTCCTTTTATTCGGGGAGGGGGCAGCTTGGAGGAGCATCTAGGAGTGCTGAGGGTCCACCCCTGCCAGGCTCCTGGCGGGAACATGCTGTGTCAGGGACTGAACCTGGATTCCCACTTGCAATGCATGTGCTCTAATCCTTTGTGCCATCTTCCAAGCCCTTTTGTTATTATCTAATTTTTTCCTCTAGGAAACTCTTGAAGATAGGGTAGTTGGGATCACCTTAGCACCTGGGTACAGCCAAGGATTTACCTCAAGCCTTCACAATTGTTCTGGGTACTTCCTCAGAAACTGACCCATCTTCTGGGGCCTTTCTCACCAGGGATCCTTAGTAGCAATCACGTCTGGTGGCACTAGATTTCAACACTTGACCTTGTGCAGTAAAACTTTGAGTGAAGTTCCTAAAAGTAAGGGAAGTTTATCTTAACCAAATTACTAGTAAAGAATTAGGAGAGTACTCAACTAGGTCAAAAGTCACAACAGATTCGAAACTTGAAGTGGAGTAAGACCAAAAAGCTATTGGTGTTTACCATGTACCTTTTGTACAAAATAGATCAAAATCCTCACTGCTGGTTGATGATCTCCTATCTCTATTTAACAGATTAGGAAACTGAGGCAGAGTGAACTGAAAAATATTTCCTCCAATCACACAAGTTCTTGCCATGTTCTAACTCTACTTTTCTATTTATGTATAATTTCTAGAACAAGTATCTGAAGCTAGAAATATGAAAGAAGAGAGTCAGCATGTTTAATAAACTGCATGGTTTCTGCCTTCTCTTTCTCTTTATAATTTACTTTAACTTGTTGAGAGCTGCTTCTCACAAGCACACCAGGTGAAGTGTTTTCCATCCACTGAACTTTAAAAGAAAACAAAAGATAAGGCCTTCTCTGAGGAAGTTTGCAGTTTAGCTGAGCAGATAAGTTAACCCAGCCCCAAGTGAAACACAAAGATATATTACTTTTAGATTGCATTCCTAGCTCTTAACACAAAGGAATTCAGGGAGACCAGCTGTTGTTGTCTCAGGAAAGTTTTGATATGTGGTGTTGCAGTACACTGTTGCCCAGAGCCTCTGCATCTGACCTGGAGTTGCCTTCTGCAGGCCACCTTGTAGATGGGACAAGAAAACTTTGAATGTGGCAGTTTGTCTTACCATGTATTCTATGTTGGCTGGTATAAATATTCTCTCATGCTGACACAATCATCGTGGAACTAGCTAGATCTTACAGGTGTAATTGCCTGGCCACGGTGGTTCGATCTCTAAGTAATTAGACCAGAGAGAAATGCTGTTTACCTCCAAGCAAGCAAGCATGACTCTCTGATAAGTCAAAGGCTAATATACAAAACAACTATGAAGTAAAGATGAGACTCTTGTGAAGCCTTTAGACCTAGAGAAATTTATACCTAGCCATAAGATATTCATGGGTGAAGATAAATACCCTTTCTCCCACTCTACTGTGCAGGGGTGCTTCCAAGGCAGGTCTTGTCTGGGCAGCATTAACATCTCAAAGGAGTAGGTGAAGTCCAGGGAGAAATTACCTGAGGGGAATTGACTTTTGACAGCTTTCCATTGGAGTGGACTTTCTGTGTTGCAAATATAGAAAACTGTAGCCTGCTTTCTTTCTCTCTTCTTTGCCTTTTGCCTCTTCGCCCTCTCCTCTCTGTTCTTCATCCTGCTGGGCCTAAACACGAGGTGGTGGCCACCTTGGTCTAGGATTCTAAACTCACACCTAGCCGGGGCCCTGCTAGAAATCTAAATCCAGGGTTTTCCTGTTATAGGATTGTGTTCCAGAACCTGTGGAAGTAAAGCCTTTTGAAACTTTGCTCGATTCCAGCATCTTTCTCCACCCACCAGCGTCCAATCCCCTGGGGAGAATTGGATCTATGACCCTGATCTCGGACTTTGTTGGGATAGACAGTCTGATCCCAACATGTAGGGAAACTGAGGATAAGATTTAGAAAGATTCTCCACTTTGAGGTGTTATTCTGAATATAAGAATTAATATGATTACATAAGTTTAAGTTTAATTCCCATAAATATGAGGAAAGTTTAGCATTGCTTTTTTGCCTCGTATTTTAAATTTTAACAAATAATTTAACTTAAAATAACTAGTGAATCCCATCACATTATATTTTTCCTTCATAGAGTATGGCCACATAAATTTGAATATTGAACTTTGCTTCCCTATTGTTTCTAGACATTTTCCATCTAGTTTTTCCATATTTCTGCTTCAAACAAATATTTCATTTAAACTGGGGCACCATGGCTACAGTAATTTAAACAATAGTATTAATTTTTAATAAAGATGAACTGGAAAGTTAGTGGATTGCAATGGAGGTGACTTTGCAGTAAGCAAGGAGGGAACCTGTATTGAGGAGTGAAGAGACAGATGCCACAGAGAAGATTAAAGCCATTCACCCTGTTCCCTAGACTGGACCATGATGAGCATTAATAATATGGACCCATCTGTCACAAATTTGGAGAAGTCAAAACTAATTGACTATTCTAATAAGATGCTCAATAAGATAATTGCCTGGGCAAGAAAGTTCCTCCTTGAATTTAAACTGTGTGAAGTCTGACTTATTTCCTCAGCCTTCAAATCCTTTATGGTGCCTAAAGCCTTACACTGAGAAAGGTTTCAATGTCACTAGAACAGTTTTCCTATACAGAACCCTGAGGACAATTCACAAGAATTCTAACTCATGGGTGTCACATGCCTGAAGTTCTAAAGAATATGACTGCAGAATGATGTAGTTCGGCTTAGTGTCACTTGGGACTACTAAAATTGGGGAGCTCCAAGGCATTTCTCTTGAGAAATAAGGGAAATCAGAGAAAAGTCACTGCAATGGTACTGAACGTCACCATTGCAGGTGCTTAAGTGGCATCCCACACTCATGACTGGAGCCCATTATTTAACTTCTCTTCTTGCAATCAGTCTTTTTTTTTGGGGGTTACACCCGGCAATGCTCAGGGGTTTCTCCTGGCTTTGCACTCAGGAATCACTCCTGGCCCCTTGCCATCAGTCTTAAGCCTATACTTCCAAGAGGTAAAATAGAAAATTCAAATAGAAAATAAAACTAAGTTTATGCATTTACCATTTAGATGCATTATGAAGATTAGATTCTGATAATCTTTGCAAATTATTTTGGCCATACCTATAATGCAGCAATTATTCAACAGATATTAGTGTAGTGTTAACAAAAATAATGGAAGCTGTCTTGTCATATCTTTGTTAAAACTATACACATATATGCATAAGCATATATGTATGCTTATGCATATATGTGTGTATATACATACATATGCATACATAAATACACATATCTGTATGCACATACATGAATACAGATACGTATATAGAATATATATGTCTATTCACATACATGCATATGTGTATATTTGTGTATATACATATATGTGTATATACACACATATATATGCATTATATACATATTATATACATATATACATATTTGTATATATAATCAATTAGGCTGAAGATTTAGGAAGATGATTAGGCACTTACGTTATATGTACCCTACCTTGATTAAACCCCTGGCACCGCTGAAGACCAACAGGAGTGATTGTGGAGCACAGAGTAACCCTCAGTAAAGACAGGTTTGGTAACAAACTAAAACCCAAACTATAGAGAAAGAAAAAGAAAGAAAGAAAAGAAAGAAAGAAAGAAAGAAAGGAAGGAAGGAAGGAAGGAAGGAAGGAAGGAAGGAAGGAAGGAAGGAAGGAAGGAAGGAAGGAAGGAAGGAAGGAAGGAAGGAAGGAAGGAAGGAAGGAAAGGAAAGAAGAAAGGAAGAAAGAAAGAAAGAAAGAAAGAAAGAAAGAAAGAAAGAAAGAAAGAAAGAAAGAAAGAAAGAAAGAAAGAAAGAAAAGAAAGAAAGAAAGAAAAAGAAAGAAAGAAAGAAAGAAAGAAAGAAAGAAAGAAAGAAAGAAAGAAAGAAAGAAAGAAAGAGGAGAGAGAGAAAGGAAGGAAGGAAGAAAGAAAGAAAGAGGAGAGAGAGAAAGGAAGGAAGGAAGAAAGAAAGAGGAGAGAGAGAAAGGAAGGAAGGAAGAAAGAAAGAAAGAAAAGAAAGAAAAGAAAGAAAGGAAGGAAGGAAGGTAGGAAGCTAGGAAGAAAAAGAAGGAAAGGAAAGAAGGAAAGAAAGAAAGAAAATGCACAATCCACTTTCTTTTATTTTATTTTGGGAGACCACACAAACAGTGCTCAGGGGGATCTGAGGACCCATCCGAACAATTCTCAGGAAAATCTGGCCAACATTTCACTCAGAAACCAAGATTGCAGCATTGCTTTGACCCTGCAGTGCCAGGGATTACTCAGGCTACCCAAGTATTGTTTTGAGGCTTCCAGAGCCGTACCTGACGATGCTTGAGGGGCCATGTTAGAAGTATCAGACTAGAGTAGGGCACATTTGAGGTATGAGCCTCAATCCCTATACTATATCTTTGGACTCTCAACTAATTTTTTAAATTATTCTAATCTTGGCATCAACAAAGACAGTCTAACTGGCTGGAGTAGATGTCTTGCATATAGGAGGCCCAGTATCAAATGATTTCCCAACTACTAGATGGAGTATCCAGGCCCCAACCATGAGCTGAGAGTAGCCCCTGAGCTCTGAGGAGTGTAACCCAGAATCCAAATCTATAAATAAGTGCATAAGTAATAAATGAATTATACTAATTGTCGAATGCCTGCATTCAAAGATGAAGCTGGACAATTATGATTTCTGATGTAAAAATCAGGTCAACCCCTCCTTTGCATCATCAACGAGTCTATTTAAATGTTCCGTGTACTGAATTTTGCAGAATGGAGTATTATTCTAATAGTAATAATAATCATCATATTTAAAAAAATGAATCACCATGAAATACATAGTTACAAAGCTGTTCGTGATGGGGTTCATTCATAAGATGTTTCAACACCCATCCCTCCACCAGTGCACATTTCCCACCACCAATGTCCCCAGTATCCCTCCTGCCACCCCACCCCCACCCCATCCTGCCACTATGCAGGCACTTTTCTTCTTTCTCCTTGTCTCTCTTTTTGGGTATTATGGTCTGCAATACAGATACTGAGAGGCCACCGTGTTTTCCCTTTACCCACTTTAGCACACACTTGCCAATCCACAATGATCACTTCAAACCATCAGTGCCATAGTGGATACAGGACTTGTCAGATATTAAACTGATAAAATCACATACTACCCTTGATCTTAGTCAAAAGGCCTAGAAACGATCATAGAGCTCTCTTTCCTAACCTACCTGCCCAGGTGTGAAATAATGGTATAATTTATGTCAGCCTGAAAACACATTTTTTCACATTCATTAATGCTAAGTTAATTATTGCCTGTAGCCCTGGAAATAATCTTGTTTTATCAAAATTCTCAGATGTAAAATTTATCATAAATTAATTTTTTTGGATCAGCAACTGAGGTAAAACAATTAAAACCTCCAATTTGGGGGATTCTTGGCAGTTTTCCAAGATGCCGTTAGTTTTTATAATCAAGCTGTTATATGATTTTTTTTTCTATCATGCATGAGCAAATAGACTCCACTACACTCAATTTGAAGCAATTATTATCTGTGACACAATATAATCAAAAGGCTACTGCTATTTGTTGAAAGATTCTTTGTTTGCTAAGATTATTAATAAAGTTCTGCCAGCAGTGCATACAGTACTTCTTGGCACTCAGCAGCTGGATCTGGCAATGAGAAAATTAATCAGAATTCTTCATGCTTGTATTTTCCAATATTCCTGCCAGTGTGTGAATTGGAGAACATTTCACATTAAATAGCACTAATTGTCTTAATTAGCTCATGGCTAATAGGCCCACTGTTCTATTGGTGTATAGTCAAAGCTTTAGTTCATTGGGGAAATTTCTTACATATTCATTGGTCCGGTGTAGTACATAGAGAAAGACAATTTGAAGTGCATGCATGACCTCTGTTCTGATATTGGGGGGAGCAGAGCTGAGTGTAAGAAGCCCTGTGATGAATACATGGTGATAACCTTCGAACCTTCCAAAGGAAGTCATTCCCTTTAAAGGACTCACTAGAGGATCTCAGCCAACTCTAACTTACTTCCAGACCAATGTAAGTGAATGCTTTTATTTGTTTGCAAGACAACCATACCTTTGTAGGATCAAATTTGCTTTCAAATTATCATTTTTTCATTGAATATACACAGAGACTTAAGTGATAAGCTCTAAATATCTGCAGGGCTAGCCACAATGTGTAAAAAGAAGAGGGAGAGAGATGCAGAGAGAGAGACAGGGAGAGAAAGAGAGGAAACTGGGGTACCTGCTATTGAGGCAGCCTGGGGGTGGGCGGGGAGGGGTGGAGTACATTGGAGGTGGAAATGGGGCACTGGTGGAGGGATGGGTGCTGGAATACTGTATTACCAAGAACCAATTATGAACACCTTTGTAATTGTATGTCTCACGGTGGTATAATAAAATTTTTTTAAAAAATATCATTTTTTTCCAGTCATGTAACCCCAAAGGAGAGCCTGGTATTTGAGAGTAGTGCTGTGGGCTTGAGTCAGAATTGCTGAGCAGGTGATGTCCCAAACTTCCTGCATGCCTGTAGCGGCTACAAATTCCATAAAAGGACCTCTTTTAAATGTCATTGCTCCCTTCTGACCCACACGATTATGAAGATCCCTCAAAAACCTTTACACATTATAATTCAACACTTCAAACACATAGAAGGAAAATGAAGGGATTCACAGGCAGGGCTAAGGCGAAAAGAGAAGTCAAGATACAGATTTGCATCCTTCAAAAACTTCACGCTGTTTTCTCAAGTAAGATTTTTTTTTACAGGTTGGTCCAATTAAAACTCCCCCAAAGCTCTTTAATATGTGTAATGCATTCAAACAATTATTTTATTGCTTAGCTGTAATCACAATCATTTTTCTTCTTAGTTGAAATCACATGTAATTCAAAGGAAGCAAAAACACTGTAATATTCACCATTTGTGACTGGATACAGAGTTGAAGTTTCAACTTGGGGAGAATCAAAGTGATATCTGATTAAATAATTGAAACTTACCAAGCAGGGTGCACTGCTAGATGGGCAAATTCCTGTGCCCAGAGTTCTGTCTGCAATTTGTCACACCCCTCTTTACACAGCGCCAGCTGTCAGTGCCCCCCTAAGGTGCTCAGGAAGTGCCTAGGGCTGACTCTCAGGAATGGGGGAAGGAGAGAGTCCCAGTTTGGATTCTTTTCCCCCATGTGACCTTATGGTGGTCTTCCCAGAGAGGGCTCCACATTTATTGTCCATTTACTCATGCGAGAAGTTTCCAGAACAAGAGCACAAAGGTAGAGATCACTTTTGTTGGGAAGTCTTATAAACATGAGGAAAGGAAATTTTAAAATGAAGAGCTAAAGCCAGCAGAAGTGGTCGGAGAGCATTTTTTTCCTCCTTTCTCATGTTCTTCTTAAGTCTGAAGTTTACAATCACTTCCTACTCAGGCTTATGAGCAATTAGAGCATCTGCCTTCAGAAAGAAATAAAACAATGAAAGTGAGGAATGACTCTGTCAGAGCAGTGTCTTAGAAGCTGTGGGTTTAGAAACACATTGTTGGTCATTAAAAGCAGCAGTTATTTTTTATATTCCAGGAAAGTTTTAAAATATTAAAAATAAAACAAAGATAAAGAGATTCTTTCTATTCCAGATGGGGTGAACTACTCACTGTAATTTTCAATGTCAATAAGTTTAAATAATAGCACGGGGTGACAGCACACTGAAGAAACTGATTTTTAAAGAGTGTTGTGTGTATTTCTGCCTCTGGATGCTGTGAGTTAGAGGAATATACTTAGATACTGTAAGTGCATTGAAAGTTCTATTTATTTTAAAAAATTCTGAGGTCAGAGCGATAGCCCAGCAGTTAGGGTGTTTGCCTTAAATGCGGCCGGCCCATGCCGCCCTGGTTCGATCCCAGGCATCCCATATGGTCCCCTGAGCACCGCCAGGAGTAATTCCTGAGTGCAGAGCCAGGGAGTAACCCCTGAGCATTGCCGGGTGTGACCCAAAAAGCGAAAAAAAAAATTCTAACAGGTATGCACTTCAGGCAATGAACAAGGTCTTTGAGATATAAAACGATAAAGATCACATTCTCTGCCTTTGGGTGGTTCATGGCTTACTGGGAACACATTGTATAAGTTAGAATGCTTCGGCTAAGGTAACATCTTTTATTTGAAGTGTCAGGAAGAGCACTGGGACCTAAAACAGAGAAGTCGGAGATATGGTGGGTGAACAGCTGTGTTATGATCAACTGTGTTATTTTGGAGTCTCAGTAATAATTAAGACCTCAAACCCTACTCTGGTCAAGAACTGAATGCTAAAAGTATGAAAAGAGACAGTCATGGTAACCTTTCAATACCTGCATTGCAGACCATAATGCCCAAAAAGAGAGAAAAAAATGAGAGAGAAAGAGAGAGAGAGAGAGAAGTGTCTGCCATAGATAGAATCAGACTATTGCGTGGGTGAGGTGGAGGGAGACTGGGATATTGGCGGTAGGAGATGTACACTGGTGAAGGGAAAGGTGTTGGGAAACTGGATAACTGAAACCCAACCATGAACAACTTTGCAGCTGTGCATCTCATGATGATTAAATTAAAAAAACCTCATGTCTCTCTGATTTTGTTCTTCAGAACCCATGGTAACTCAACTTCATCTTCCGATTGATTCTCCCAATTCCCACAAATGTCTACTGGTATCATCTATGATTATAAACTATAGAAGAGAAAACAAAAGCTCCTTTGACTATTAAGAATAATGAAATTCCTTGGGAATAGTGTCATGATACGGGGCTTATGCTGCATACCTTCCTTATGAACTCCAGTTCAATGCCCAGTACCACATCATGGTTCATGAACATTACTGGGCACAGACCTGGAGAGTCCTCAAGCACACTGGGTTGCCAGAATGTTTAACTAAGAAATGTCAGAAGGAGCCCCTACAATGCCTGGACAAATTTTGAGGAAAAAAAGGAAGAAAATTCCCTTCTCTCAAAGCTAAACTTTCCGATCTCATTGGCCCAAATAGATTTCTCTTAGAGTTTTATGTAGACTCAGTACCTGGAATAGTTTGAACCCAATGCAGAGAACTCTAGAGCTGTGGTGGATCAGTGCTCCTTTACACTGAATTGCCTCCACACCTACCCTCTCTATATTAGAAAAATTCTCTTGTAGTTCATCTATTTATATAAAAATTAGTTCTCAGGGGAAACTGTAATAAAGCAGGTATGTCAAAAGAAATATGGGCTAAAATAAATATGACACCCAAATTATTGGGAGAAAATTGCATTCAATATCTCAGATAAAGAGTTAATGTCCAAGACATATATAGCAATCAGAAATAGTAACTGCAAATAAACCCTGTCAAAAATGGGGAGAATGATTGAACGTATGCTTCTTGAAAGAAAAGAGACAGAAACAAATAGGCACACAAAAAAGTGTTCATCCTCATCCTCATTTATTAATTATTTATTATCAGGGAAATCCATATCAAGATGACAATGAGACACTATCTCATACCAGTTAGAAACATATATTTAATAAAACAAAACTAATAAACTGCAAACAACATGGCTGGTGGGGATGTATTAAAAAACTCATTCACTGCTAGTTTGAATATTGTCTTTTCAACCCTTATGATAAAAGTAGGGAGATTTCTCAGAATAGTAAGAATACAACTACAATATGACCTCGCAACTCTATCCCTTAGTGTCTAAACCTAAGACACAATGATATTCATTCAAAAGTATATAAAAACACCATTTTAATTATGGTATGTGATGCAATAGCTAGGAGATGAATCAATCCAGCTATTCATGACATATGAGTGGATAATGATGGCATGATAGATGTGCACAAGGGAATACTATGTAGCTACAAAGAATGATAAAATCAAATATTCACTGCAACTTGGATGGAATTGGAGGATTCCATGTTAAGTGAGTTAAGTCAGAAGGAGAAAAAAATCAGATGATCTCACTTACCTTTGGTATGTAAAATAACAGGATAGTGAGATAAAAGCTACCTCAGGGATATAATTTATCAATGTATAGGTTTTCTGGACCTTAGATTAGAGAAATGAGAATCGGAATAAAGAAAAACTGAGAAGGGAAGTAAGAAGAGGCAGATGGGACCTTAGGCAGGTAGTATAGACGTATGTAGGTATCTAAAGAGAAGAGGTAATCACACTGTAAGCATGAGACCTAAACTATAATAGCCAAATTTTAAAAAAAAAATGTACCTATCAAAGAGGTAAACCGGAAGATGGAAGAAAACCTGGGATACTGGTGGAGGAAATTGTCACTGATAGAGGGATTGGTGTTGGAACATTGTATGCTGAAACTCTATTATGAACAGCTTTGGTGCCTTATGGAGAAGAGAAGAAAGGAAATGAAGGGGAAAAGGGAGAGAAGAGGAGAAGGGAGAGGAGGAAAGGAGAGGAGAGG